>RBZT01000219.1:0-121696 GCA_003693705.1 Polymyxa betae
GCAGAAATTTCTATTCGACCGAAGTGGTTCATTTTGCCTTGCCGCATAACTAAGACCAAGGCGTGGCAGTCGCTAAAACCTTCGTTCTCTAATCGCACACAGTGTAAATCTGGCAACTCCATAGCTCTGGCAGACTCCCCTCGCAGAATTGCATAATGTGACAGACAGAACGTGACCAAGTTGCTTAAACTCGTGCCCAAATTCTTGCTTCGACTCCAGAAATAGTCGGCTATACTGCAGATTTGTTGGAGAGTAGAATACCCATCAAGCATAGTTCCGATGCCTCTATCGTCATAATTTGCTCGCCTTACTCTTTCGCGTTCATAATGAGTGTTACGAAGAAGGGCCTGTACATTGTCGTCTCTAGGATGCGGATACGAATTTATCCCAAGGCGACATTGAAGTGTGTACAGATCAACGATTGCCGATGTATAAGCTTCGACAGTTGATTTGCCGATAATTTTGTCGACAGAATTGATGCTAATCCTGCTTCTCTTTCTCGAAATACGGCCGATTACTTCTTCGACAAGAAAAAGATGCAGCTTCGGACCGGTAACAGTGAATCTAGTATCATCAGGAAAGTTTTTGTTTATGCACCATCTTTTAAACTCGTCCTGCTTGGAGCGATAGGTTTTAGTGGTATTCGAAGATCTAACGTCGTTCGCGTGAGAGTGTGTACGGTGGATCGCTTCTGCCATCTGCACATCGAGCATCGCCTGCGAAAACGGCGCCGTGCATTGCGGCGACGATTCCGAAGGCGCTGGGCATTGCGGCGAGGATTCCGAAGGCTGGGTTACAGAATCCGTCATTAGGAAAGCTCGCCGAAAGAATCAATAATGGGTGGATGACTGGAAGACGAATTCAACAATGTCCGTAACGCATATTTTGGTCGGGACGCCAAAACAGTGGGTCGTTAGGACGGGGTCCTATATAGTGAGATATGCGTTAAACATCGAAAAAAACTTATCACAAAAGTTTAATGTGTAACTTTTTACACAAACAACAAATCTGCGCGCATAAACTGCAATAATTGCGTACTCAGTTTCTGTCTCTTGGTATCTGAACATATTTGGCTCAAGTTAAATGTTAAAGAGGGCCCATGTCCAGAATCAAGGCCGTCTATTGTCAAGTAATAACAACCACCTCATCTTGATTACAGGCATTGTCGCATCATGTCTGTAGACATCCATTAGAAAAGCACGAACCCATATGCAAATTCGTTCTAAAATGGGAGCTGCTGTCCGTCGCGCGGTGTAATATAATCTCAGTTTGATCATACGGAGATGGAGAGCGGCAGCGAGTTCCCGTGCCCGGCCCCAGCTCCATCTGAGTCTATCGAACAGTCCTTTGGACCCGATTACGATGATGATCCAGCAGTCTCTTCGAGCCAGGTGGCCCCTGTCCCAAAATCTTCGATCCCCTTCAAGCAGGCCCCGTTACCAGAAGGCTTCGATTTCGGTAGCCTGTGTTTTTTCAAGATTCGAAATCATCCATACTGGCCTGGCAGAGTCTGTCAGACATACTCTGTAATCGTGATATTCCTCAAATTTGGTTGTAGATTTCGGGAGCCGGTTTCGCATCCGATAGCACGATGAAAGCGTTGCGTGGGGAAGGCATCGTCGTTCTGAGCTTCGGCAATCACGACTACGAAGTCGTACCGGCCGAGTCGATCATCCCGTTTGACGAATGTATTTCGCAGAAATCGAAACGACAAAACAAGGCGCTGCGAAACGCTATCAAGGAGGCTATCAAGGTTCAGAGCGGCGACCTCGTCCTCGATGAATCAACATTGGAAATCGTAGGCAGTTTCGAACGTCGTCTGAGTCGATTTATCTGATTGTTGGGACAAGGATGAGAGCATACCAGATCGTGGCAGAGGCAAACGTCCTCGATCATCGGCTGGCCCAGGGCTGCCATTAACTGCCGAACAGCGGAAACAGTACAGGAGGAAGATTCTAAGCCAGCTGGGACTATTCCCACCAGATGTTCTGCTATCAGATTATGGCTTAAGTTGACCGAAATGATGCACTCTGTATACAAATAGGGAGCGTCATGGTTTCTATGCACAACCTATGATGTTGAAATGTATTGGAGTTCTTCATATCGCATATCTCCTCCAAACTTTGTGTAGACCCTCTGCTGTTCGATAATCATGCATTGTATCAATTCCAACCATGTTCATTGATAGATTCCGATAACTGAGTTAGCATTGATCTTGGCTTTACGACCATTAGGCAGCGCCGATTGGTGACAAAAGAAGCAGTTGAATTGATTAATCCACAGCAGCTTTGGAATCCAGTATATTCGAATCTCTTCTATGCAAATAATCTCCATCGCAGTGTTTGTCACATTGAATTTCTCAGCCGAGATAGAAGCATTAAAGCTGTATTTTGAAAGTCATCTTTTGACCAAAAAATTAGGCCGAGACATCAAACCGTCCAAAAATCTGTATGTTTGGAAGGAAGAATCAAATCTTGGAAACTGTTATCAAGACGAATGAAACTTGCAAAACTGCCTTTGAAGATGTTGATAGACGCAGTTTTACATCTGCGAGCGGAAATTTGAACGGAGTTGTTATGGTTGATTTTAGAAGAGAGGAATAGTATAGGGCATTATCACCTTCATCATACTCCATTCTTACATACAGACACTAAATGTCTTGTAACGGAGCGGAGATCGACGATCGACAAGACACGCACAGTCCAGAAGGCGTGGAATCACAGCCATCGCTCGACGGCGTAATGGAGCAGCTGTCGTCCGATGAGATGTCTGATGTGCCAGAGACTGTCTCGCGATCCGAATCGCTCTCTAACATTGACGAAGCTGTCAATCTTGCGGAAGCCTATAAGGATCAAGGCAATGCTGATTTCAGAAGTAAATCCCTTTCTTATGCATCGATTTTCTTTTCGGAAGCTCTTTTGCTTCTGTTGCAGACACCATTGTTGGGTTATGTTTCTATATCTCAGCAACGCTACTACAGGTAATCGTTACCATGCCGCTCTATCGTCGTACACGATCGCCATCGAAACGTACGCGTATTCGGCTGTATATTATGCCAATCGAGCCTTCTGCCATATTCGTCTGGAGAATTTCGGTTTGGCTGTTGCTGATGCTACAAAGGCCCTTGAACTTGACCCATCTTATGTGAAAGCGTACCGAACCATTTTCTGTTTATCGCTTCTACCAGCATGTTTATGTTTGTGTTATGCATTACCGACTCACTCTGTTCAGGTATTATCGACGGGGAGCTGCTTACCTCGGTATGGGCAAGTACAACCTTGCTGTTCGCGATTTCGAACGTGTATGTAAGATTCATCCGAAGAATTCTCAGGCGCAGGTTAAATACAAAGAGTACGAAGTCGTTCATTTAGGTTCAGGTCTATCAGCTTTAATCTCATGATTGCTGTTCAGATGTAAACGGGCGGCCACTGAGGCAGCTTTCTCACGAGCTATTGAATCGGAACGAAGCCTTCCACCATCACAAGTAATGGATTGGAGATCTATTCCATTACCATCATCATACGATGGTCAGTATCTGAGCATAAATCCACCTCTATCGCAATTGTATTCAGAAACGCTTGCGTTTAGGACCTGAATACCCTGAGTCCGGTATTACCCGCGATTTCCTAGTCCAGGTCATGGAATGGTTCCGATCTCAGAAGAACTTACCGAAACGGTATGCGACGCGTATTGTCCTGGAGCTGATCGAGATCTTGAGGAAGTCAGTACCAAGTTTCTAGATAACGATTTTCAAATGGTTTCTTTTGAGCGACGGGGCTTTCGATTTTTAAACCTTCTTATTACTATGATTGAATGGGGACGGGTTCTGTTATGGTCTTTTAAAGTAATATGAGCTGATGCAATGACATAGGGAAGTGAATGTTGTTGAGGTTAATGTAGCTCCTGAAGAGGAGTTCATTGTGTGTGGCGATATTCATGGCCAATATTATGACCTGCTTAACATCTGGAAGATGAATGGTTATCCTGGCCCTAAAAATCGGTTTTTGTTTAATGGGGACTTTGTTGGTATGTGCAAACTCTTATCTTCACTTGCAATCATCAAGTTTCCTCTCTAAATCCCTTCTTGTTTCCGACAATAATCGTGTCGTTTAGATCGCGGCTCGTTTTCTGCTGAATGTGCTTTATCGCTATTCGCATGGAAGGTTCTTGATCCGAATTTTTTGATATTGACCCGAGGCAATCACGAATCACGCAGCATGAACTCGATCTATGGTCAGGATAATGCAAATTCTAGTACGCTACTAACTATTATGTATTGCAGGATTCCAGGGCGAGATCATTCACAAATACGATGCATCTGTCTATGAGCTGTTTTGTGAAGCCTTTTGCCTGTTGCCTTTGGCTGCTTTGCTGAAAGGCGATCCCAGCGAACAAAATGTATCAAACATTTTCCCATTGAACATCTGCATATTCTTGATTGTCGTTTTCACTTTGTGCTTTTCACTGCTGGACTGAGACTGTGGTATAAAGGTGCTCGTCGTACACGGCGGTTTATTCACGCGCGATGACGTCACAATCGCCGAGCTGCAAACGATTGATCGAAACCAGCAGCCGCCAGAGACAGGCCTGATGTGTGAGATGCTTTGGTCGGATCCGCAGAAAGATCCAGGTCGATCTGCATCAAGACGTGGTGTTGGCGTCTCATTCGGTCCTGATGTAACACGAAAGTTCCTACAGCAGAATGATCTCAAACTGCTGATTCGATCGCACGAGGTCAAAGATGAAGGATACGAGGTCGAGTGCGATGGACAGCTTGTGACCGTATTCTCTGCGCCCAGATGTAAGTGCCAATCTCGTCAATTCGAGGTCGTACTGGCCACTGACACGCTCGTGCAGATTGTGACCAGCTGGAGAACAAAGGCGCGTTTATTCGCCTTAATCATCGCTTGGAGCCCAAATATTGCTCGTTTGAAAGCGTGGTATGGATCGTTATTTCTGTTCTTCGATATTGCTGATTTATGATAGCCGCACCCTCCTGTGAGAGCAATGTCTTTCGCTCGTCCTCTGATGCAAATGTGAGCGTCGATGTCGTAATAAATGTTTTGCGATCGTCTTGGGCATATTTTGTAGTAGGGGATGGTTTCCGCGCTTGACGATCTATCCGACGTCCAATTCTGCCTGACTCGTCATCATTATCACTGGTTGTGATATCTTGATTGCAGTCGCCGTCGTGGCAGTAGAGAAAGCCACCAGGATTAGATCGTACCTCATCAACCGGAAAAGCTAGTTTTTGAATATGACTGCTTTTGGCAGCTCTTGGAGAATGACCTTCACAAACAAAGACGCTCGAGTAAGCTGTATGGATTGTAGTACCATTATACAACAATAATTGAAGATGCTTAGAGATAAGAATGAGCTGAATAAAATGAAAACCTCCTAGTTAGAGGGGGTTGGGAAAATAAAGAATGAAATTTCGATCGATCATGAAGATACTACATCCATCATGATCATTGCAATAAACCAGCTCTATCGCGTCTACAGATGGATCCCATCGGCGATATCGTTTACTCGTCCTGTCATGCAATTGTCAGCGCCGTACTCGTACTAAACCCTATTGCAATCATTGATCATATCTCATTGAATGAACTCAGGACGGATGATGGAGGATATTGTATGTATTAGACAGATGACGAAGCTTCCCGTTGGCGACGACGTTTTACACGACGTCCTATTCCACCTGCTTCATCATCATCATCATAACTGCCTGTACTAACAGCACTCTGGACAGATTCGCCAGCACCAGCTGCCGCCGTACTGGTCCCCGTATCCGCTGACGCCTTGCTGGTTGTCGAGCCAGATCCAGCAGCAGCGCCGCCTTCCGCCGTACTGGTCCGCGCCTCTGTTTTCGTGGATGTTGCCGTTGGTGGTCTTGACAGACGAGGACGTTTGCGATCGCATGTCATAGATGATAGTAATTGTACCATTTGTTCAGCAGATGGACGTAGACGTGAATCTTCATCGAGACAGGCTTCGAGGGCTTCAATCAGATCCGACGAATACGTCTCACGTAAACGTTCTGGGATCTGGAACTCAACAATGGGCTTGTTACGTTGAATACGACGTCGACGTTGTTTGTTCCATTGATCGAATTGTTCCATAGCACCCATTAGCTCTAACATAACACCTATTAACGATATGATTGAGATATGCAGAACTCCTGTAATACATCAATTACATGCAAATGCGAACATATCATCAGAATAGCATGGTTTAGGTGGTGGTTGATCTTCATTCTCCCACGATGCCACAAGATTACTTGGCATAAATTCCAATGTACCAGCAACAGATGAGACCGGTTCACCTCTTTCAGCAACAAGACCAAGATCACCAAGTTTAGCTTCTTGTATAGTATCACCACTATCACATGGATATAATAGTACATTGCCACTTTTAACATCACGATGTACAAGACCAGCAGCATGAATATCACGAATCTGTACATACTGTCAGTGAAACCCTAGAACCCTAATAACCACATCCTACCGCTTTTGCCAGTCGTAATCCGATCCATAGAGCCTGTTCAGGTTGTAAGATCTCTCCAGCTTGTAGATAATTATCAAGATCAGATCCAGCAGCTTTCTCCATAACAATAACACCAGCTTGTGCATCTTTATCTAATGCACCACGTTGTATACTAACAATATAACGAGAATCACCAAGAGCTTTCATAGCAGCAACTTCTTTCACAAAGCACAGACGATCATCATCAATATCATCTTCGTCAAATTCGACAACTTTTACAGCAACTTCGGTCTGTGTTTGTTCACACCATGCAGCATGTACAGATCCAAATGTACCAGCACCAAGTTGATCAGATACTTTCAGATTTAATGTTGATAATGTCTCTCGTATACAGGACTCTCCAGCAACATTTATATCAAGTTGATCAACAACACTATCATCAAGTATCTTAGATGTTGATGATGAAGAGCCAGCACTACCCATTTCCCAATCAACTAATAAAATATGTTTCATTCATATTCCGTCGGAACGTAATTCCAGCGAATTCGTTCCCGTTCCGGGCGGGATCTGTCAAGATCGATCATCATGCTCAATGAGTCACGTCCATGTTAATGCATCGTGTTTTCGGAGATACGATTTATGCTGGCCCATCTCGGTGCTATATGAGTACATATGTTAGGGTTGATTGCAGAGATCGGTCGTGCTGGTCCTCACCTGAGCTGGGCCAGTCGGTTCTCCACCCAGGCCTTGCGTTTGCGCTGCTGGGCAGTACGACCGGCGCTGGAGGTCGGGTACCGCATGAGTTCGGATTCCAACTGCTGATATTCTAATCCGCATTGGGAGAGCTGCTGCTGGACAGCCGTCACCGTATCATAGTCGAATCGGGCATCGTCCTGCTCTGCAGCAGCAGCAGCAGCAGCAGCAGCGGGCGTTGTGAGGTCGTCGTCGTATGTCTTGTCGGATCGTGGTATGGAGGCACCCATCACGTTCTGCCAGCGATGCTGTTCATCAGATCCTTCAGGATGGGCATCTGTGTATCCATGTCGGGATGGAGTCCGGGGTCGGTACTCGCTGGGGTAGTACGACGACTCGAGGTGCTGTCGTGGATTGACCCGTTCAAGAGCCTGTTGGCAGGCGTCTAATGATTTCTCAACACGTAATTGTTGTTGTACATTGTGCATAGATTCATATTGATGACGTTGTAGTGTATGTTGATACATATCAAGCTGACCCTGAGCTCGACCTAATTCAACATTCAATGAGACGATCCTCTCGTGTGCTTGTTGTAGACCGCTCCTTAGATCAGCAATTGTATCATCGCCAACACTCATCTAAACAAGAGAGCGACGGTTAGAAAACTATCGTTGGAGTCGAAAGCTATGTTTTTGCTGGAAAAGATGACAACGTATTGCTGGGTGAAATAGCTTCTAATCAACGAATAGCAGCGGTATTTCAATTACCTTCTGCTTCATTGCTATTAATTGTTGATGCATTTGTTGTTCCATCGCCTGAAACTGAGCCGATTGTGAATCAATTTCTTCCTGCAACTGTCGATTTGATTGACGTAATTGATCAACATCTTGTAATTGTGCTTCCATCACTGAAATCTCGTGACGATATTTATCCTGTTGATTGGCAGCATCTTGAATTGAATGTAATTGTTTCTGTAATAACGCAATTTGAAGATGATCATGTTCATTGTTCTGTGATGATTGATTTAGTTCCTGATTCCTCTTATCCAATTCACGTTCAAGTTCCTCAATATGTTCTGCAGATTGTTGTTCTGTATGTTTCAGTCGTTGAACCGCAATGGATAGAGACTTGTAATGTTCACATTCATCATGCTTGCTGAGGATCAACGAGCGATCTCGTCTACGTTTATGGCGCAGGTCATCCACAATACCTTCCAATGAGGCGATGCGAGCTTCGAGAATCCCGACTAAATCACCTGGACCATTCATAAGAACAGATCAACCTCGTCACAGCCTTTCATGCATTTAGTACTCGCTGGAAAGTATTGTTACATGGTGATTGGCAGCATGTGGCTGAAAAGATAGATCTGTTTATTGATGGGCGTCTCTCGAATTACCTGTATGGATGATATCTATTAGCATGATGAGCTTTATATTCTTGAGTTGGTTGTGGATGTGATACAAGATCATAGAGAAAGTCGAACTTCTTGTCATTGAATACAGCCCGAATAATGTCTTCTCTCTGAATAAAACAATCAGAATATGGACAACCAATATGATCACATTCTTTACTTGGATTGTACGACGTTTCTCAGCCTGTGCTAACTTCCAACTCTGATATGTGAGATCTGATATGAATAATGCACATGCTTTGGCCATTAGAGTTGGAGTTTCTGCTCCCACCATCTGATCATGATTTCAGTAATGTTTCATGTCATGACAACATCTTCCATACCGAGATATCACCATCACGTTTGATCAATGCTTTAACGCGAGCATTCGGCAAATCAGCGTGTTGCCCGTTTTCGCTCTGCGTCTGGCCATGCGCGATCTTCAGAAACTTATCGTGAAGATATGGGGAAATTGAGGCAGTTGCCTTGCTTTCTTTGACGGGTTCTTGTTGAACCGGTCCTTGACGATGAGATTCGTTTACTGGTGAAGATGGAAATAGCGATTGCAAGTAAGCGGTCAACTCTGGCGACGCCCCGATGGCTTCATCGATGCTAAAGAAGGGATTATCATCAGCGATGCTTGCAGAGACATTTTGAAGAGTCTGGTCAGGATTAAGTTGAGGCAAGGACGATGAGACCTCATTGAAAGGGTAGACGTTGCCTGATTGGGACATAGAGCACCAAGACCTTCAATGTGGCTGATTAATTCGGGACCTTAAAAATTGTGATGTATGCGGGTGCAGTGTAAATGGTTATGATGTCGGCAATTGGGAAATATCTGGTTTAGGGTCACCCATTCACATGTGGCTCAACATCGGCCGTTGTCCACGACAACTTCCATAGCGTCAGAAAGCTATGTGCTTGATTTATATACTACAAAGTTAATAGGGGCTAGAGACATATATGATCAAGGGATAAATGTGCTTGGATAGATGATGGAATGTGCTTAAGTAGGTATATTTGCAGCGGGCATCTGTCAGCTACACGCTAATCTTGGCAGTCTTCTTTCGTGAGTGGTACTAGAATGGATTCAGAACCTGAAAGGATTCCGACACGATTGAGACAGACCTTGGCTGCACAAGAAACCATAATAAACGTCAAAATAACGGCAGAGATCAATGACACCGTAATAACTGAGATCAGCTGTGTCCGGTTTAGATCGCCAGGTCCTGTTACTAAAACACATTAAGTTGAGAAATCGTCGATTCACAAAGATCTGAGAAATGATAACGAACATAAAAGCTGAGATATAAACAGAACAGGAAGACAGTGATAAAACGAATCTTCTTTCGAAGCTCACTTTGAGGTTCGTTGGGCATCTGTTTGACGTCGTCAGCATCATGAGGAACTTGTTTGGCTCCCTAAATCGATCGATCAGTAATAGATTCGCGGAAATTGGAAATTCCACTTTACGTGACTTGAATAATTCGGACACTCTGGCATCACCGAATCAAGTCGACTTTCCTAAAAAAAAATTAGTTGAACATTTATAACAAACGTAACAGAGAACCAGACCATTTGGTTTCCGTCTGGCTGCTCTTCATTATCGACTGAATTTAAAGCGGCATCGTTGCCATCCACAACCTAAATGTTATTTAGAACAACTGTGCAATAGTTAAGGACAACGCCAAACTGTTATTGGCTCGATTTTGCTCAAAAAATTACAGAACAGCCTAGTCGATCTTACTTCAGATATGATATCACTGCAAGAATCCTGTTCTGGAGAACTGTGGCAGGGATTCAACTTGCAACTTTTCTGTGTGAAGCTCTCAGAAATACAATCACTCAAATCGAAGAAGCTACCTGTAACAGTGGAGTGGAACCTTGATTTTCTGATTGGCAATCTTGATTGTAATCAACCTTGAAGAGTTCGTTGTCCGAGAGATTCATGTCATTATGAACTGCTTGATCCTAAACAGCAATGAAACGTTATTAGAAAACAGGCAGTTGGGTCGTACCTCTGAACCAGTAGCAAGTTCATTGATTGGGCTTAACCCATCATCGGCGATTTCTTGATCAGAGTGCACAGAATCAGACTGATTCAAACTTAGCAAGTGAGAAGATGAGAACTGATCCCATACTAACATTTGATCCATGAGAGGAATTTCTTTCTGTTGACTGAATGTTTCGCTGTTCGAGTGTTGGATGTGCAAACGAAGGAGCGTTGTCCTAAAGACGACCATTAGCAAAAGATAAATATTGCTACCAGCAACCTACTTCTCTTTCAAGCATTCCTGGATCTCGAGGTACGTCTGGATTCGGAACCAGATCAACTCTTGTGATGCGCGATGAATGGACATTTGAATCTGGTTCATTCTCTGAGAATAAATCCAAAATAACTTGTACGATCTCGAATGGCGCCTATAATAAAAATGAGAGAAAACTGAGAGCTGACGAGATGATCAAACCTCTGCTACTATCTCTGGCAGTTTTTCGGGACTCGATGACTTCTCAAAGTCGCATTGATTGGCTTTCTGCTGGAAACGGCCCAACTGCAGGTTTTCGCAACTGGAAGAAACCTCGTCGAACAAAGTTAATGTCGCTGTCGGTGGGGCAGTTTCATCTTCAAGCGAACTCAGTCGTAAATCCTCAGTTAAAGACAGAACGTCTTTGTTAGGCTGCTCCATCTTCATATCTTCTTCCGTTTGATTTGGGAGTTTCTCGTATTTCTTGAAGTTCTCCAAACTGTTATTAGCTGCATCGTCAATGACCTTCGAGTTGGCAACTCCCAAAATTTTGGGAATCTGTGCAATCAGATGTGAAATATTGTCTTGCGACTCATTGAGCTTGCTAATGAGAGCCTCTCGTTCAGATAGAAGCTCGGCTGTACGTTCTTCAGACTGAAATTTACCGGCTGTAAGCTCCTGGATCCTCAAAAGGTATTCAGAAGAGTCCTTATCTTTTTGCTGCAATAATCGACTATTTTCTTCAATAAGGCGATTCGTTTCTTTTATCGCCAGGTCACATTTCTGCACTTGAAGATCTCCAGACGTCACAAGCTCAGAAAGTTCGTCACCAAGACGAGACTTGGAATCATTCAAATCCTGAAGCATCTGCCGATATTCACCAAGAGTAGCGTCTTTTGCATCTATTTCGGATTTCTGCTTCTCAACAGTTTGGAGCGCATGTTTGAGGGAGTGCTGAAGTTTCTCTATTTCAGAGTTCTTGGCGTTCATGAGCTCAGAAATCGACTCGCTAAGAAGCACCTTGGAACTGTTCAGCTCTTTGATTTCATCTCGTTGTTCAGCCAAAACTAAGTCTTGTGTTTGAAGTTCTAGGATTCGCCTTTCATTGACCTGGATCTCGTCACTCAGCGAAAGCTGAAGGTTTTTTATTTGGTCTTGCAAGCGACGAATATTGTCACTATGGACTTCAGTTGTGCCCTTTGAAGAATTAGATGTCATTACGCTGCAAAAAAGACTCTAAAAACCTTTTGCATTTCCTCAGCCGTGCTACCACATCGCAAGCAACGAAAATTCCTAATAGTCATGTCAGAAATGTTTACTTTCCTTTTTTTGCTACCAAATGACGATAGCCAAACCAAGCACAAACCTTAAAGTATTGAGTTCTGATAGAAGTTCGTCATATCTAATGCTCCATTCTGTAGCGCTCTGTTTCTCATCAGTAACGATCACAATGACATAAACGCAACCGACCAAATACTCAGTTTCGTCGAGTTCTTTGCGGGACTCAAAAGCAAGGTATTTCCTCAAAGGCACTGGCTTCGGCTTGGTCTATGACACATCAGTACGAGACATCATGAGCATTCCAATATGGTCACCCAATCCATAGCGGACTGAAGCAAACCGCCATATGCTTGTTTATCCGAGCCGCTGGTGTAAGGACCCTGACAATAACTTCATGCCTGATTGCATGTACAAGGCTAGCCTACCATTATCTTCCAATTAAAATCAATTATTAAAGAGACAAGATGCAAGGACATCTCTTGTATCCGTTCAAACTGGCAAGCACTTAGTCATGGCAATATAAACGGCAAGTTTGAACTCAATACTTACATCGTCAACAGAGCACTTTTTCTTTTGGCGAAGTTTCAAAGACAAGAACGATTTGGATGCCGACTGTTCCGCTGGCCTCAACTTGATTTTTAGAGTTCCAGAAATCAGATTCAGCGATCGCCGCTAAACATGAATCAACAACTGAAGCGGAACTCGTATAACTGAAACCCACGTTAAAATGATGCAATGAGGCAATCCACCATTCAGGCTTGTTTGTAGGAAAATGATCAATAGTCCTGAACATTAATACCAAATCTTTATACTGTTCACAAGGTTTATCAAGTAATCTTGAGCGATGACTGAAACCTACCAGATTATTAAATCCATTTTCAAGATCTGTCAGCGTGGGTTTGGGCGCCCTGTTGACAATGGGCAGAGATGCTTCCTTTATAAAACGTTCAAATAAATCCAGCGACTTAACGATATTCTGAATCTCATCAGCAGCATTCAAGTATAATGGAATAAAACCCACTTGGAATGCTTGAATGGCACCGCCAGATACGTTGACGTCGACCGAAAAATCCCCGGCGTTTGGCTCTGGCCGGACGACATAACTTAGAAGGACGAATATAGCAAGAATTAGAGATGTCATCAGATTTGAATATAAAAAAGAAAGCGGATCCATTAAAGCAATGAAGGGAACCACAGAGACACGACCCATCAAAGCCATCATCTGTGATTCCGACCATGCATGGAGGGAGCGACCTCCAGAGAGTCATGCCTCTCTCCTTCACTCTATTCGATGTACTGTATGACCATATAGAAACAGCCAAACAGGTGCCAGATGGGGCTTAGGTTACATCAACATCGGGGTCATGGGGTGACCATGTATAGGTTTAGTAATCCAGATCTAATTCGGAATAAATAGAATTGGAAAAGTTGGCCATTGCCAGTTGTATTCATGTTTATGCCATTCTAGATGATATCGTGGAAGGGGATTCCTTTATTGGGCCACGAGAGAAGATCTAAGGCAGTGGCTAATAACAGCAAGTGTAGCATTTCAACGTTGTCATCGCCAGAAAAAACATCTTCAGGAAAGGTTATATGAGGATATAACTTCCTCAACCTCCATCTATGAAATCGATATTCGCGTTTCAGATATCGTTCAAAAAATCCCAACGTCATTGAACGAACAGCGTCCGAATACTCGGATTCCTTTTCTTCCGTGTTCAATTCCTCGGCGAGGATTTGACCGCCAGCCATAATCTTGGCTTGATGTTGGGGGTGCCTGCCTGCAATCGCTTGGCTCACATGCTGAATCATTGATTGCATTCTAGGTGTATATTGATGGAAGAGAGACATTCGGGCCTGATATTCAGCTTCGTACTCTTTCCTCGTCATTTCTCTTAGCAGATTAAATATTTGAAGTATCTCAGACGTGTCGTGATCTATGGTCGTCATTTCTTCTGGCAGATCAAACATTTGAATCAACTCAGAAATGGCAACAACAACCCCGATCTGGGCTAATTCTTTCGCCATAGCATCTTCTGGCTCTAGGCTTGAGGTACAGTCTTTCTCGATAGTTACAGCATCATCTGGTTGAAGTGCTTCTTCTGGGTCGTTATCCTGCGATTCCGAGCAGAAAGTCATGATGGAATCGCCTGGTTTAATCCGGATGCGTTGTGGCTTAAGCATAGTCTTTTGCTGAATACAACTAGCCCCCTGAGGTCGATCAAATAACATATCAGGCTGATTAGGGGCAGAAAACCATCTGGCATTGAGAAGTGTAGGAAATGTGACAGTATTACTGATAACAGCTGCAGATGCATTTAATAGTAGATAGAGACTAACATAGCTGAACGTCAACGTAAACATTTGATACGATAACCTGTAGCTGGAATGTCGATGTGACAGTCTTATGCCTCAGTGCGTCTATCGGGCACGGCCAACTCGTTACCTCAACATATCTTATGTATAGAGGTACGTTCTGGGCTGCCGTCATGCTGGCACCCTTAAACATCTTTGACATTGGATGAAACCTGAGAGGTAAATGCGGGATAGGTTTATTGCAGGAGGTGGAGATGGAATCCTGTGAGATACTCTGATAGACAAAGGTTATCGAGATGAGTGCATTTGAAGTTGGTATTGTTACCATGCATTTGAAGTCATTTAGCATTCAGCCAAAGACAGGGCTTCAGTACAAGAGTTATCAACGACAAATAGAGCAGACGGATCAGATTCTGATATGGATTACTGTCATAAACAATGATCTTTTCAGGGATCTCTATATATGGATATGATATTTTTAATCTGCTGCGATAATTACGGTAATATGAACGAAGACATCGCCTATAGAAAGCCACTGACATGGTTGCATGTCCAACATCATAACATAGATAGGGGTCTGACCAATAAATTCAGCAAATACTCTGCCACCATCAATATTCTTGATCAGGACGAATCTCAGCAAATACAATACTCATTTCTACAATGGTAGATTGCATTTCTGGTGTAGCTGATCAAGCATAGTGATTCGTGCATGAATAAATTCGGGATTATATTGCAGAATCTCGTATCTGGACATGTTAAAATCTGAATAACATCAGACAGAATGAGACTCAGCCAATTGTTTGCTGAGGGCATGAAATAAATCTTTTTCTTTAATCCTGTGATTGTGAAGCAGATACCAAAACAGGATATCGCTGTTTCCCGGCCAATAATGATTAGTTCAAGCTTGCTTTTGAACAGTAATCGTGCCGCTCTGAGGCGACGCTGAAGAGAAAGCATCCGCCCCTAGGCCATGACGAAAATGAGCAGACAGTATTGGGCGAACAAGTTGGCACAAAATATAGAATAACTAAACTCAATACAAGGTTGAGCATTTGCTCTCACGAGCATGATGCTCGAAAGAACTCCCTAATTGAAGCAGAAACCCTTGACAGTGACAGGGCCACATTTTGATAAGCGCAAAATGTTTCAACAGTTTTTCATTCACTGTGTTTCATGAATCATGACGAAAATACCGCGTTTTTTCTGGTCTCGTGGCTTTCGTCAACTATTTCGTAAAGCGGCATTTGATATGTTCAACTTGTTGCTGATACAGTGATGCATCCCTGAGGTGTAAAGCGCACGTCGTTGACCCCTGATATGATGACGTCGATTGCTGGACTTGTTATAAGGACCTCTTTTATATATAGCATACTCGAGGACGTGCTAAGTCCCAACTTATCCATCATTCAACCCATATCATTCCTAAAGAATCAGTTAACAGAATCTCTAATCTAGGCTGACAATGTCCTGGGCCGGTATGTCTGACCTTTCGACCATGCTCTCGAATCGAGTCCCGGTTCAGATGGGATCCTCTATTGTCATCTCAAAAGCGAATACGTCCGTCTAGAAGATAGATGCATATATTCTCCTATGATGGAAATGACGTACAAGATGAACCAGTAATATGAACCTGTGATTCCAAATGTGGACGGATATCACAGTAGTTAGTTGATCAAGATGATACTGCAATATGTCTTATGATGTAAAGACAATATGGTCCAAGATTACACATTATAATTGTATACATGCTGCTGGATTTATAGCTAAGTTACATCCTGAATACCAATAAGATTACTGATAATGGAGAACGTACCGCTGATAATTCACTTGAAGAGGTTATGCTGATGAGTATAAAGCCCCGGATCTCATCTATTGCCAGGAAACCCTTTTATCTTTCACGGTATTCCATTGACAGGAAAGAATTTTGCGAATTGGCGCGGATCAATCACTCACTCTTGAGTGTTGTTGTCTTTCACAATCTGAGCTTCTCTCCTTTAGATTGCAGCAGTATTAATGATGACTCCTGTATTAATATTCGTAATGATGATACATATGATATGTATTACATCATCAACTACTATTACCAATATCAATCATGTTGTATATACGGGCTCTAAACCTCTCTCTGCCCTCGGCTTCACTTCTGCTGCATTCCTCAAGAATCGCCCTTTGCCAACTTATTTTCAATATCAGCCAGGACTTCATTTCCAACCACTCTCTACAACTTCCCGCAAACGATTCGATGTGGTGAAGTGCTCGTCTCGGTCACCCGACGAAGTCCAACCAGATGGTGATCCAATCATGTCACGATTCGACGAGTTCAGTTCTATCATTGTTCTCTCCGATATGATGAACATGTTCAACATGGAACGCGGCTGCTGGCTTTGGTTCAGCGAAGATGAATGCTCCAGGAGACTCTCAATGCTGGACCAGTATGTCCCACGTATGCAGTTCATGATTAAGCTGGTCTCTAAGGCAATTGCATTCAAGAATTCAGAACATACAGAGCGGATTCTGGAGTGTGGTGAAGTGATTGCTACAGCCCTGGCTGATATTTCATCTACAAGATTCCCTAGATGGTATACAAGTGGATCTCAAAACCTCGAAATTGATCCATTGGCGATGCAATTCTTTGAGCGATTTCTGATGAAAGAATATCAATCGTTGAAATCACAGGTGCACAAGTTGTATCCTCAACTGACTATCTTGGATCATGTCAAGATGGTTACGAAAGCATACGAAATCCAGACCCAGCTACTTCATCTCTGTATTCTCACAATCGCCTTGAAATCCTGCATTTTTACCAAACATCAATAAACATCTTTTTCGTGGTTTCCATCAACCAAGAGAGAGCCTTTACTGCGGTTTACCAATGGGGTTCTGTCTGCAATGATTGTAGTATTGCAGTAAGATGTGACCGATTAGCGCCAACCAGTATAATGCCAACGAAACCAGGCCCTCGCACACAGTCGATGACAATGTTGGTACCGCCTTGGATGATCCGTTGTCGGTGTTTGGTCGACTGGCATTCATCTGGCTCAGGTTTTAATCACGAGTTGTATCTGGCACATGTGCTGCCCCATTTCAGGCGATTATGGACTCTAAAACGCTGATTTTGAACATTAGGCAACAATCAAGTTAATGACGCGTTTTTTAAAATGGTCAAAAAATGAGCAACCAGTTATGCTTTGCTGGTGGTTTTTTGGTTGACAGAATATTCTGGGAATTTTACGTGATTAAGGCCAACAATGACAAGTGCCAACAAATGTATAGTATCGGGCTGGTCATGCTGCTAAACATGTCTCTCAAGACGCTGAAAATGTCGCTTGATGTGATAACAATATAGGCTTGATTGCTGACACGTTATAAACTACAAACAAGCATACGAGAGTATATAGACAACTGCAGTTTACGCTGCTTTATTCTGAATAAACAAAGTATAATTAAATCAGATGAAACAAAATCAAAGTAGTAGACTTGATTAATTAATTCATTTCTATCAGAGCACAAGGCTTTAATGCAAGTGTTAATAAAGCCAAGTGTAGAAAATAAACTTCAACGTGATATGGATTATCTTGGTCGATGTCCAGATCTTCGGAAATCGTCAGATGTCGGTACCTTTTCCTTAAAACCGATCGGCAAGCACGGATTTCTTGCTTCAGGTAATGATGGTAAACCGAAACTGCCATAAGACGCATGGCATTCAGCTTTATGGGCGTCTGATTATGACTGGTCCCATCGCTTGCATTGCGTCGGTAGATTGCCATTAGGACCTTATTCAGAGAGTTAGCTAAAACAGACCCGCCGTCGATAATTTTAGAGCAATGCTCTGGATGCCTTGAAGCCATAGCTTGGCTTCCAGTCAATATTGCATATTGGATCTTGGATAGATGCCGGTAGAATACAGAAAGACGAACGACAACTTCGTCGTTATCGATATCCGACCAGTCCTTTTCAGACATATTGAAGATCTGGATGATATCGGAGAGAACTGGGATTACACCAATCTCAGCTAATTCCTTCACCTCCGTATTGTTAGGATCTGACGATTCGCCCGAAAATCTTGCAGCCTGAATAGGCTTGAGTCGATTGCTGCGTAGCGCTTGAAACGAATTTGGTACGAGTCTCTTGATAGCGAATGGACATCTTCCAACTTGGAACGGAGCCAGCTTGTGTTCAAACAAAGACACCATATTGAAAGCTGTAGGTGCGACCACCGAAGTGGCCGTCGATGACGCTTGTTGCGAGAGAACGAAGACTATCACCAGGAGCGCATACATTATAAATGAATGATAGGAAGAGTGATAAGCAGAGAGACGAGGTGTTTCCACTGACAGAGAAAGGAAGGTCGACCAGCGTGCCTTTTGCTCACATTGGATTGACAACGAGACAATGACACGTCGACCGCGTCCAGAGCACGTCCACAGGTCACCATGTGGTCGCACCTGTCCACTGTCCGTCAGTCAAGAACGTGACTGTCCATCCAGCTATTGGGCACTGGATCACAGTTGCGCCACAAAACCAAATAGACAATCAGTTCTCCCAATACGGCGGCAACCTACATTCGGTCGTTTGGAAGCGACAACGGATTCGAACATGAACTGCTTTTTGTCACGGCGCGGTGTCAAACCATCACAACATCAAATGGGTTTTAAAAACAGCGATATTTCACTCAGCAGCAAACTGCATTATTATTCAGGCCAGTAAGAGTCGCTGATAGAGATACTATATGTATGTTGACAATAAGCTGGAAACGAGACTTCGAATAGATGTAGCTAAATGATCATCTGGTAGCAGCCATGACATCGTTAACAGCTCTGGTTCGTTGCCTGTGTGAATAGAGATGGATTTTGCTCTTAATTCAATCGATGATCCGCACTTGATAGTCTTCATTTCTAATCCGCAATTGGGCAAGTGCCTAACAATGATAAAAATCGAGGTTGATAGCAATATTCAAAAACGTTTGGACCTCTCGACAGCAGCTGCTATATCTGTAAGGAACACAACTGGAGATAATTGACTTATAGGGATGTCTATGCTGAATTCGAGGACATGCTCAGGTAATCCCATACCATGAATAGTTTCTGCTGGTGACATTATTTGCAACTTGGAATCCGCTCCAAAGCTGACATATCCATCAACGGCGCCATCGTTCTACAAAAACGGTCAAACTCCAATCATGGCTTTGACTGTCGGTTACGTTTAGCGCATTATATAGGATAGATTCTGAGACAAGCGCAGGAATGTCGCCGCCTGGCTCGATTGGAACAGCAGTACCGATTGCTGGAAAATGACAAGGAATTCCAAGGTCTGATTCAATCTTTTGCGCTAAAATGCTCCTAAATTAAGTCTTAATAAAACCTACGTATGAAAAAGAAAGCGCCAGCAGTACAGCCGCATAGAAGCCATCATTGCTTACATTTTGCTGCGCTCGCCATGAACCAAAACGACATGGCGCGGTCTGACTTGTCGAACAAGCTGAATGATTCCTAAAAAAAGAATAATCACATAGAAATTCCTGATTAACGGGAAATCCCATCCACCTTTGGCATCTGCATGAGCGGAAAAAGACACTTTTGATACACCGCAGTTAACGTCGACGGTTGTGTCAGGATCGATTTGGATCTGTAACAACGACGTTAGTTACGAAGCAGCAACCGTGATACTTTAAAACTATATGCTGGGGTGGAGCATAGTAAACAAGCTGTAAAGCACCTTTTTATGACCAGACAGAACTTTGTTGCCGACAGTACCGGCAACACAATAGCCTGGGAGGATTACCAGATTCTTCGCATCTGAGCACCTATCGCTTGCATGACCACACACATCTTCTCATTGAACACATTAAGATACCAATGTTTAAAGATCTCTAATGATTGACCAGAATGAAGCATTCCTGGAGTAGCAAAGACGACCATGGGGCCCGACCTGAATTCAAAACCCGTCTCAGATGAAGCCTATACCAAGCCTTACAGCAAACATTACTCATGAACAGTTGATCTTTGCATAGGCTAGTATAGCATTTATGAGAAACTACTTTACCATCAGATGTTAAAAATTACCTTAATGTATTTAAAGTCGAAAAGATTCTTTTCTAAGAAAGTCTTTTTTATGTTTTCGCTAGTCCAGCTGATGTAAAGCTTGTACTATATCAAATATAAGGTAAAAATGAGGTAACAGTGGGACATGATAGAAGTCCATTACGTATTGAGTAGCTCTTGCTGATAATCCCTGACTAATGTATACCGGAACATCAAGCTGCATTCTTTCCCAGTACATTTCGATAAGCAACATTAATTCCTGAGCGCGCCCTGAGACAGATCATCAAGATCAAATGATCCAGGCAGCAACAAACACACCTAGCGCGAATACAGGAATCAGAACTTTGCCTCCCTGGGAAACACAGTCGTGAATCTGCTGTAAAATTTGGCGTTCACGAAGCCTCTTAGAATCGCGGATCGTGTTGGCATATGTAGACTCAGTGATTAACACATCTGGCCTCAGAGATGGAGCGCTTGCAGCGCCTGACAGCAACAGTTCATCAAACAAAAGCGTTTCTTTCGGAACTAAAGTAATCACCAAGATGACGGTCTGGAGTCATATTATAATCACCTAACACAAACTATCTTTCAGTTAACCCAAAACACTGCTGTCGATTACATATAACCTGTATACAGGGCAGATTGATGCCCAACTTGTATATGAAACATGGCAGCGCCAAGAACATGGCCAGCATAGTACGGCGTCACTTGAATACCATTGACAGTTATGGTCTCACCCACTCGCATCGGTGTCACCTTGGCCATGCAGTTTCGAATATCATCGGCAGTGAAGAACGTTCCAAGAGGGACAGCGCCGCCCAACTTTTCAACAGTGATTTTGCGGTAATCTTCAAGCAGAATCGGACAGATGGATTTGGTCGGGTACGTCATCAGAACCGGGCCAGAATAACCTCTAACTTCGGTGAAGAAGGGCAGAGCTCCACAATGGTCTAAATGGCTGAGTAAATCAGTGGAGTTCAAGCACATCGACGTCATCCTCTTACAAATGACTGATGATGGCGCAATCAATATAATCAGTTAGGTCTTGAGATCGTGAAATCAAATCAAAATCTGGAAACCTCCTATGGTCATCGTAGCCAGCGTGCATCCCTAACACAAAATAAACGCCCGAAGCAATCCGATGATTGACCACTAAACCTGCATCAAACATGATGGTTTTTCCTGCGATTTGGACCAAAATGCAACTTCGCCCGACATCTTGGCCTGCGCCAAGAGCCATGATTTTGATATCCATGCTCATTACATTGGCCAAATGATGGATCCCTGAGGCCTGACTCTTACAGAGACGCAGTCGGCGCAACCTTTGATTTCGTCAGAGTGAAGCCAAAAACAAATTCAAGATGGTGTCAGCAATTTGCAGAGCATAATTCCACTCGTTTTAGGTGTGAGAACCGTCTATTTGTGATTTCGTTTGCAATTTTGAATGCTATGATCATACATGGGTTACCCAATTACAAACTTGGCTGTATCGCTGAACCCAGATCTGGTTCAATACTTGTCCGCTTTGACTTTAGAATGGAATGATTGTGTTGAGTCAGATGTTATGGCGAGAACCATGAAGATCGTAGCGATTCTATAACAGTTCGCTAATTGAATGCTGCGTGCCGTCAAAAGCGTCCAGGCGGCGGTCGGCACTATCGATGTGGTCGTCATTGGATCAGGGCCGGCTGGCCAACGAGCTGCTACGTACCTAGCAGAACATAATCGACGGGTTGCCATTGTTGGCCCGCTCTTCTCAATGGGCTCCATTCAGCTTGATCTCAGTACCGGGGCTGCATTACCGTAATTGTCAGACGTTTGAACCTGATTTTCGCTTATTTTCGTGCAGATATTTCACATTTCGTGAAGCTGTTATGCATTTGTCAGGGCAACGACAAACTGCCTTTTATAAAGATAGCGATTTAGCTCGGCCGAGAATCCCGCTATCTCGCAAGGCGGTATTACGCTTGGCTTCCAGTTGATTTCATCAATGATCGGCGAGTAGATCCAGGAACGAATCGAACGGGTTGCTGTTTGGGCCAATGAAACAGCTGTGGCTCGTCTTCGGGCTGCTGGTGTCCAAATTGTTCATGGGAAGGCATCTTTTCTTGATAAGAACACATTGGCGGTCCTGAATCCGGAGGTGTCCAACCAGCCCATACTGTGTAAGTTCACTCAGTGCCATTCCTCTTCGACTATAATACGGGACGTTTTTATAGTGAAGGCAGAGCAGTACATTATCGCAACCGGCTCCAGGAATATCGACGATGAGAATATACCTTATGATGGGCGACGAATTATTAACTGTGATCGGCTATTACAGACTTTAGGCTGGCAAATACCCAAGAAACCGGTTATTATTGGTGCCACTACTCAAGGAGTCGAATATGCCAGCACATTGGGTATTGTCTATAGGCTTTAAGTATGCCGTTCTTGGCTCTGATTCTCAATTGGTAGCTTCGTTAACAAACGTTCAGACGACAATCATCGATAGCAAAACCGAAATCCTACCAGCTGTAGATGACGAAATGAGAGAAATGCTAAAGCGGGAGCTGCAGAATAAAGGAACGACTTTCAGATTAGGAGATCGTGTAGCAACCGTTGCTGTGAACCAACAGGTATGTTCTGTATGGTCATCTATACTGAGTATTGCTTTCGTGTGGAGTTTTGTGATCGATGTCTGAGCAATATATTCTACAGGCTGAAACTGTTTGCGTCACTTTCAATGGCGGAGAGCAAATCTGTGGCGATTTAGTGATATTCGCTCGCAATAAGTTTGGGAATACTCAGGGCTTGAATTTAGAAGCGATTTTGGGTCCTGGTGCTCTCGACGATCGTGGATATATCATCGTTAATGAAAACATGCAAAGTCGTCAACCACATATTTATGCTGTTGGAAACGTCATTGCACATACCGGGATCTCTTAGTAAGTATCGGACAAACCCGACGTTGTCTTTCTGAAAGACTAACTCATTGCTCAGCTTAAGTAGCCAGCAAGGTTGTTTGTCGCATTGCCCAACGTTTGGTTCTCATAGTCTGCAGGAATGGAAGCTGCCATGCATATAGTGGGCGAATGCGAAAAAGTTCGAGCGTTCGATACGAATCTCATCCCGCATACTTTGAATACAATCCCGTTGGTAAGCCGTGTTGGCCCGAATGAGCGGTCCCTTCGTGAATCTGGCCGGGAATTTGTTAGCGGGTATGCCGACTTCAATGAATTAGCCAAAGGACAAATGCTGCAACGGAAAGGTCAACGGGTTTATTGCGCTCGATTAGCTGAAATTGGTTCTCAATCATCTCGTAGGCGTCTTGAAGTTGAATGTTTGTCCGAGAACGAGAGAGCTGTTGGCCGTTCATGCAATCGGCACATCCGCAACAGAACTTGTCCATATCGGTACGAAATGAGGTTCTGGAGATCCGGGTTCACTTGGTTTATTTATCTGTTTGTAGGACAAGCGGTAATGTCGAATAAAGGGACAGTCAACGCTCTAATCAACTCGGTCTGGAATTATCCCAGTTTTGCGGAGGCATATAGGGTCGCTGCTTTCAGCGCTTTAGCCAAATGTTTAAAAACTTAACTCAGTTTCAACAGCTAAAAAGCAAACTAGAATGGCACACTACTGTGTTTTTACCACGTAATATACTATGGAACCTGCATTTATTCTGTCTGACAGTTCTTCAACTAATTCATTGGGCCATAATCGCCATCAATTTGAGGACGTTATGATCAAGGTTTCTCGTTTGGTATAGAAAACGCTGGTATGTTAGGGGATGTCCTTAGTTTTTATAACAATGAAATATGACCTGATTCGAAATGGGTAATGGCAAACATAGCCACGAACGAAAACGATGATAACACCTTCATTGAAATGTAGCTACAACCTGGCAGCATTTCAGCCATAATGTTTCTTGTCCGGATTCGATCAAAATTCAAAAGCATGCCTTGTTTTCTGCCATCTTTATTGCACAAAATACAATGCAAGACGTTTCATTTGTATTTCAACCATAAGGTGAATGACAGTTCTGTTTATTCTTTACATCGAAATGAAAACATAACCCTCCGAATGCGAAAAGAAAATTGGAGGGATTCGGACATCATGAACTCGGAGTGCATAATCAATTATTTATAGGCGCACAAGTTCTGAAACTCAGATATCAATAGAGTATTCTTCACACATTATTGAAATCAACTCCATGCCGCGATCTAAACCGCGCACAAGCAGCCCGCAAGGCGTTCGCCGCTCCACGCGCTTGATAGATGTAATCAACGGCACGACTGGCCCTAGAAAGAGTCGCGCCTCTTTGCAGTCGAAAAACGAAGAGCCTCTGAGTTCGAATGGTGGCCGTAAACGCTCTGTTTCCAAAAAGAAACCCAAACTGGACAAACATGAAAACGAATCAAAAGGAACGGAGCAGAAGGCAACTTCAAGAAAGGTCAAAGACTCAGAGAAGAAAGTGAAAGAGCCCAAAAAGACATCTTTGAAGAAAGCTTCAGCTTCAGTTGGCAAAACAAAGCCCAAAGGAAACCCCAGACCGGAGCCGAAAACCAGATCGAGATCTGTGCCGGCAACGAAGCGAGCCTCCAGTCGTTCAAAGTCGGCACCGGCAAGGCGTTCTAAGAAGGAAGCAGCCGCTTCACCAAGTGCATCCGGCAAAGCTGACAAAAAGCGCTCCCGCTCGGGGAGACCATCGCGTGCGAAAGGCAGCAAAATTCGCGACGACGTCGGTGAAGTGAAACCTGGAGGTTTAGTCTCTGCATTAGGAAAACGTAAGACGCCCTGGGAAGTAAGTGACGATGAAGCCCACAAACGTCGCCAGCGCGCTCACCAGCATCGTCTTTTCCTGGTAAGTGTATCTATGTGGCATTCATGAGCGTCTCTCATTCTGGTCACAGGTTGGACGTCGCGATTCTGCTCAAGACTTAGCTGATGATAATCTGACCTACATTGTCATGGGCACGACCGGCAACATCTATTATGCCACGCTGTCGCCTAAAACGATTCGATGTACATGCGTCGACCAGCGTGTTCGCAAAGGTGAGTGTCATTCTACAATTTGTATCTGCTGCCTGATGACTAACATCATGCTGTAGTATTCTGTAAGCATATTCTGTTCGTCTTGTTGAAGGTCTTGAAAGTCCCCGAAACCCACCCAGTCGTCCGCCGAAAATTCGCTGAAATTTCAGCGGAAGAACTCGCTGAAATCTACCAGATATCTCGACACAGCCAGCCCGACCAAGGTGCTGTCGCTCCCGATGGCGTTCGTAAGGCCTGGCAGAGTGCTACCGGCCAGGCCCCGACTTTAGAAGATCAAGAACCTGCTGAACCGGCGCCCCAACGTGAGATTGCTTCTGATGATGATTGCCCGATCTGTTTCGAGCCGTTAGACAGCGGTGAACCGTTACAATATTGTAAAGGGTCATGCGGACGCAGCGTCCATGCCGAATGCTTCGCTAAATGGGCAGCTCGAAAGAAAAAGGATAACGAACCGGTTACTTGTGTCTATTGTCGACAGGCGTGGATCGGCGAAAAAACGGATGAAGATCGTACGATCAAACGGAAGCGCCTGAACCTGGAAGATTATGTTGAAGCATAAATGCTTTTGCATCTATATCAGCAATCGGAGATTTTTCTATTTAAGCTTAAATTTATACATACCGGGCATGAAAGTTTGCGAAAAGTACAGTGTTACGAATGGCAAGAGAGAAAGATAGCGATGGGCCAGTATCATGTTTGATACTATATGGTTTACTTGTCGGGTTTGGCGTAATAGTGTGAAATTGCTCCAGCAAGTTATGTTACGTGGTACCTTTGCTGGACCCAGTCGAAAATGTGTTTTTAACGCGGCCTCCTGGTCGAAATCGGAAATTGTCGAGTGTGTTGCGGGCTGCCCCAGCTGGAGGCTGCCCTCGTTGTTCATTTCCTTTTGGATTTGTGATGTGATTGGCTTCTCATGGCCGACCAGCTTCTGCAATGTTTCCCTGGCGATGATCAATCATCTCTGGCTGGTTGGCTTGACAACACATACGATTATCTGTCTAAGACGAATTCGACTGTAGATTCCAAGCTTGCAGATCTTCTGGTTCATATTTATAAGTTTAAACCGTCGTTAAGACTAACGATTCCTTCTTTGCTTCGATCTGTCGTATGGTGTGCTGCTCGTGGTCATGCGCGATCCTCTCAAACTTTAGCGAGATCTTCGCTTCTCAGTATTTCTTGGTATTCTGGCGTCCCGCTCATTGTAAAGCGTTCTTCCTTAGCAAGATCAGTTATGAAACAGCCTGAAGATCAATGCCTTTCAAAGCTTGATGATCTTATCCAATGCATTGCTCCGCCTATTTATTGCATCGATAATATAGTCGACATGATGGTTGCATTTGTTGGCGAGAATTGCTTATCGTCCTTGATTGCGCTCACATCGCGATTAATTTCAGCATGGCTGAGAACAGAAGGTGACTGGCGTATTGGCCGATTATTAGCTGCTATGCCCAGGGTATGGAATCGCTTGTGGCCTGATGTACCACCTCCTTTTCCTTCTGTTCTGTTTAATCTACTCTCATCGCCGACGACATTGAAACATATCGAGGCAGAAGTTCTAGAAGATGCTGATGATGACATTCGTGTGACATTGGCAGCGTTTCCCGAATGGTTCGCGATGTCGGTTTTCACATTTCGGCCTGCCATTCCAAGCGTCATCTTGTCCAATCGCAGCAGTCGAGCAAGCTGCCAGAGATGGTTGACAAACAACTTCTCGTCTGACGTCAACATTTCTGAATTTATCCGCACTGGAGGTGCTGCTGCGATTGCTGTCGGTGTCTTGCTTGTTCCGGTATCCGATGCTTTTTCTCAGCACGACCATTGGCCATATGATCGATTAATGACAGCTGTTGAACATTGGATTGACATTGCACCTGTTCTACCCAAAGCTAACCCAAGCGTAGGACTCGATCGGCTTATTCGTGCTCTTCAGCTCGCCTCACAAACTGTTACTCATGAACTCATGGTTAGCGCTGAGGCGATCCGTGAAAGAGCGCTCACATTATGGGCTCAGTCTGATCAATGACCTCGTATTCAGCAACAAATAACTTCACGTTTAAAACGTTTTGCAGTTCTGATATTCGATTTCAGTCATCATGCTGGTCCGGACCTTTTCAAGAGTGAAAAAATCTTAGCACGACGCGCGCCAGTGTTGTACTGACAAATCGATGGATGATTTACCGCTTCGGCTAACGCTGCGGTTTGGACAACGCTTTGCTGATTTAACTGTTCCATCGCAATGTCAGTTAATTCAGGAGCCCCATATTTGGGCTGCTCTTGAGTTTGACTCCCTTCAAATTCAGTTTCTGACGATAATTGGTTTGCAATCGCTGCAAAACCAGCAATTAGCTCCAATGTGCCGATTTCGTATCGAAGACTGCTGTTTGATTCGTATTCTCGTTGAAGATGAGGATCATGGTGAGAATACCGCAATCCTCACCGGCATCCCTGTCCAAAGCATCACCTCACATGGAATCATTTTTGACGTCATAACTGAAGATATTCGCGAGCGCTTATTGCTTAAACTGTCAGATGAACAGCATGCAAGCGCCCAACTCGTGTGGAACATGATCGCTCCTGATGGAGAAGATCAAGTTGCAATGGAGGTAGCTCGCGCCCGCATTCGCAAACAGCAGATGGAGCTAGCACTAGATTCTGCTCGTGCAAACCCATCGCAGCGTCGTATTATCGAGCAAATATGTGCTTTACAGAATGATCATGAGATGAAAATGTGGGAATCGCTTGATATCCGCCAAAGCGGGTACTTGACTCTCCACCATTTGCTGATGACTGTTGCTCAGTCAGAATTCCTGCTTGGGAATATTGATGAAAGCGAACAAAGATCTGAAGACATGATTGGACAGGGACTCAATGTCGCTACACAAACGAACAACGTTTCTGATAGTAGCGATGACGAAGCCGCCACACTTGTCAGCTTAAACAATGATGCTTTTGAAGAAATCCAGCGTCAGGTTACCTACGTCACCATTCACAAAAAGCCCTTATTGTGGCGTCAACGTACATCCACTCGTCTAATGCTGCTGCATTCCTCACCTAGTGGCACGTTGCATGCAATTTGGCTGAAAAAACCGAACGCAACCTGGCTCAAATGCGAAACGTTGTTAATATCGGACATTGTCTCTGTAATCTCGGGGGCAACCAATTTTCCAGGGCCCTCTGATCATAAAAACAATCGTCGTCAACGACGTGGTCTCAGCATCGAATTTCGAACGCCGCATTCTACTGAATGGATCCATATGTCAATGAGGAGAAGCAAAATCAGAGACGCATGGATTGCTGCCCTAAGGGCATTAATTTCTCATAGGCAAATATCGAGCACTATTTCAAGTTCATAACATCGTTTGCATTGAAGGTGTACTCTGCGCTGGCTGATGTAATGTAGCTAAAATAATCACATTTCTAAATTATTTTTATGCATCAATTTCATTAGCGGAATGAAACCTCTAACGAAGCAGTGCCGCAAATGCATTCATGTGAGCGTCGCCTCGCATGACTTGCTTTAATAAAGTAGAGCTTCCTCGAATACCACTTTATAATCACGTCTCACAACTCCCAACTAGATCGCCACACTGGTATCATCAACTGAAAGCAGAATGTTCAAACGGGACTTCGGGAACCCAAGCTGGGAGTGACTTCCGATATGAATCATTCACATTTTCATCGTTGAGGCTGAAGTGACTGAACGACACTTCAATAAATATCAAGCATGGAGGCTTACCGAAGATGTTTTCACAACATTTGTTATCTTCATCCAGCTGTTTTCTGCTAGCTGCTTCAGCAATAAAAACGCCAAAATCTATTGTAGTCGTGGATCTGCGGTAGCACCTTGGGTGCGCGAGAATTTCTACAACGGTGCAACCCTGTGCTGAGAGTTGGCTTCTGATTCATCGCTACTCTTCTCACCGATCCATGGTGAGCCTATCATCTTGATTGACATACTAGGACCGACATTCAGATGATAGCCTCCAATCATGTCTCACCAGATAGTGGAGTCCCTCTTCCTGCATTACTCGCGGATCACTTGCTATTTGTAGCAGCCGCTTCTCTTTTCGAGCAAATTCCGCTCTCGAATCCTGCTAGCACGTTGTCTCCTTCAACCATAATTTTTATCTTACAAGCATTGCTTGCCCTTCTGTTTAATGGCAGGAGGCTTTGGAATGTAAACAGGAAAGTGACTCGAAGACAAATGTCCTCGGCTGGGATTATGGCACTTGCTCTGATTTTTCAGCTGATGTGGATACTTTCTTCTGTCTCACGCCTTGGCGTATTTCAGACAGCTACTGTGTATTTCCTCTTTGAGATTCTTGTAGAAGTAACTCCACTGTTCGACATTGTGCAAAAGACATTTTTGTCTTCGCGGTTATCCCCAACCGCTCGAAAGAAAGGCCCTCAAGCCAGAAGAAAACCTGTCATCTTTCTAATTTGTGCATCTTTTATAGTAATTTGTTTATTCACAAGGCCCGATTCGACTACTAAAGCAGGTTTGCTGTTTAGCAAAAGCTGATCGGTTATCAACGTTAAGCTTTGTATAACAGATCCTTCGAACGATGCGGAGGAATCGCTGCATTTCTTATATTTGCCTGATTCTAGGCTTATATATGACAATGTTAAGGCCATATTCTATGTTTGCATCGCATCATTGATTGGCTATGTGAACCGGGGGTTCATGTCTGGTGGGATTAGAGCAACCGGGTTTTCAAGCCTGAGGAGGGCGTATGGAATCTATCTTTGCCTTGCTGCATTCTTGCTGGTACCTGTCAATCTACTGTATCATCTATTATATCGTGGCGATAACGTCCAGCGGGAGTTCAGTAGCTCGTGGCTGCTATTTTATCCCTTAGCAGCCGCTGTATGGTTCCTGTTCAATTCACCTAACAGAGTACGGGGATGGAAAATCCATTAGCATCAGTTTTAAATTCTGTTTAGGATCGCCCGCCCTCATCACGTTCATTGGTTGCTTTCGGCTCTATGGTCATTGGTTGCTTGCTCTTTGGGGTGATGTTACGTCGCGAATCAATATTTACTTTAGCTGAGGCCGCTGTTGCTTTGCTGTCCGGGTGTTCTATCTTAGCCCTAACATCGACTTCTGGAATCCCCTACCAGATCGATTTGTCATTTGCTCCCAACGAGCTCCGTTCCATTTTCCGCCATGTTATGGAAAGGCCGACTACAAGGAAAATCTTCATTTTTCTGTGCATGAATTTTGCTTTCACCTTTGTCGAGATCGTGTATGGTTACTGGACGAATAGCATTGGGTTGATTTCGGATGCTGTTCACATGCTATTCGATTGCACTGCTCTAGCGATCGGGCTCTATGCATCTTACGTGTCACGAATGAAGGCAAATGATGAGTTTCCATACGGCTATGGTCGATTCGAGGTCGTCTCTGGCTACGTTAACGGAACATTCCTGGTCTTCATCAGCTTCAGTGTTTTTGTTGAATCTGTAGAAAGACTCTTCGACCCGCCTGATATCAAAGGAGCCGAGATCCTGGTCGTCGCTGTCCTGGGCTTATTGATCAATATTGTCGGTTTAATTTTCTTTCGAGAGGCGCATAGCCACAGTCATGGAGCCGATGGTTGCCACAATCATAACAGCAATATGCAAGGCATATTTCTGCATGTTCTTGCCGATGCATTGGGTAGTGTTGGTGTCATTATTTCGTCGCTTCTTGTCCATTTCTTCAACTTCACAATTGCGGTAATGATGATGTTATGCTTTATGCTTGGAATCCAATCAATTTTTTAGGATCCGATCTGCTCGCTGATTATTGCGGTTCTAATCTTATCCAGTGTCGTCAACCTTTTGAAAGAAACATCGCTTATACTATTACAGCGGTCTCCACCAGACCTCAATAAGTCCATTCCTAAGGTTCTAAACAAAATTTTATCGATCAAGGGGGTCGTCGGGTTCCGTGATTTCAACATATGGTCGTTTCGTTCTGATGAAAGAATCAGTTCGATCTGCGTTCATGTTGATTCCGGTGCCGTTGGACAAGCGGTTCTCTCCGATATCAAGGCGGTTCTTAGGAAGTTAGGAATTCAGCACGTTTCTGTTCAGATCGAATCTGATGAATTCGTCTCGCGTTTGGAGCCAGAAATGCGAACACGATATCGTAGAGTGGAATCGGCTCTACAGGGCTCCCTCGATTCAGACGAGAGTATAACATCGGATTCAAATTCACATAGCCATGGACATAAATGTCATGGTCATAGCCATTCGGATCATTCTCATTCTCACAGCTAACTCTATTACTGTCATCTATCACAGATAGTCATTTATTTAATACAATGTTAAATTCCAAGGATCGTAACCAATTAATAATTAATTAGTAATCTCGAGTTTACAATCGTTTTGCTTTACGTTTGATTCTGCCACTTTTAAATGTTGTTCAATTAGGCAATCGTTCGTAACTATCTACTTTCCCAATCAAGCTCATGCTGTGTTTCTGCATGTTCTTGGCGAATCTGAAAATGATGGTCTAAATTTTAATTCAAATTCCTGGGGAGAAAGGTATTGCTGCAGTTCACAAAATCCCGACTGCCCCGTTATTGGAATTAGGGTTAGGGTTTTGCCACAGTTGCGCCGCGTTAATCCTTCTGATTTGTCATTCTTTGATTCTTTTGCTTCCGTGGTTACCGTGATGTCATCCGGCTCCAAAATTCAGGCTTCCTGTATGACTGCTGGAGCGGTCTGTGGTTTAGGATGGTGGCTCTTTATTGACGGCGCTTCGATCGCTGCTCTTCTAGGCCGTCCAATCCTTTGGTGGTATACGATTCCAGGGATTCTAGCCACTTTCGCTGCTATGTAAGAACTCGTACCCTATCTGTGTATACGTTCCGGTTCCGGTGGCGAAGTTTTGTTAGATTGCTTTGTTGAATCTAATGAGATTTTGTAGAATGATGATTGGTATCGATTGGGAGGCTTTAAGGGGAAGCGTTTTCGGGGGCGTTGAGGTTACTCAAGCGAGAGCTTGGTTTCTGCTGTCAATTGGCATATTTACCTCAGCTCTGATTCTTGCAATGTAAGTAGCTAACCTTCTGACGTCACTATATTAAGATGCCTTAGATATATTCTTATATCGAGATACACGGGTGAAAGCAATATCGGTGTTGATCCTTGGCCTGGCACGTCCATCGTAATTCAGACATTCCTGGTTTATATCAGTGCTATTATATTTGCCTCCGGACGCTACGCCTATAGCAATTAGCGGCTTGCTACTGAATATAAGGATGTGTTGGGATTCTAACAGATTTCTACCGTTAAGACCTTTCCATTAATTAATATTATCAATAATCACGAATACAACTTGCCATATTACAAATTCCCTTTCTTGGCCCTCTAATATCGTTCAGAGTTTGCGCTTTGTTACGTGGAACGGCTTTAGCATGTTGGGTGTTCTTATTACTGTGTTTCATGTCAGATCTTAATATCATATATTAATAATTATTAAATACACTCGTCTGTTTGCATTTTTTCAGTTGCGTGCTATGACAAGCCGCAAAACAAATCAGTTATGATAGCTTCTCGTATGCGAAGTTCCTCTATTGGGATCATCGTAATGGGTTCATTCCGTCATTACCTAAATTCAAAGCAAACATTGTCATTGCATGAATCATAGCGCAATCAGCTTTGGCATTAAATTGAGCAGATATTTAATTTCGCAGCCTGTCGCATTACATTTCAATGTGAAAAACAACTAAAAAAAAACTACCGCGCATTTGTTCAATCTATATTTCTAACTTAAAAAAGTTTGGAGAATTTTTCGTAAAAATGTGACTTTATTAACTGAATTAACAGGCAACAAGACCAGGTTGCAATTGGGGACGGTCAAGGCGGCATCGTTGGTCTCGACGACGTTCGCATGTCGCTGCGTGAAGTGACGATCTAATCTATGGAACCTAGTGTCATCATCGCCTTGTCATACAGTGAAACCGTCGCCCAGCTATTACAGGCTCGCGATGTGACACCCTGTCAGGCATTTCAAGGATCTGAACCAATTCGTATTGGTATTGCATCTTTTATCCCATTTTGTCATCTATTAAGCATAGTTTTGTTTTGAATTTCTTGTTGTGCCTGATCTCTTTTTCACGTGCCATTTGAACACGTTTGTATACGATTACTAGGCCTGTAAATGTTGATGAATCAGAATAAAGCGCACCGAGGCGTCTTCGTTACAGTTTTCAATGAATTTGAAATTGCTGCTCAGGGAGGACTTTCCATTCGGCGTCTCGAAACTTCTCCATCGAGAGATTATCGGTGGAGTTTATTCCGATCTCCAGAGTGTATACACAACCATCAGCACCTGTCATTCCAAGCCTGACCGATAAACCGGACGCCCTCAAGCGTGACTTCATTGTTCGAGAGCCATCCGATGCTATCGAGCTGTTCCAAACGATGCCCGATCCGACCCCGTGGTTTGCCACATTCGTGGCTGATCTGGAAGAGGCGCTGTTGTTTAACCCGCTCCAATTCGTTCACGAGCCGCTTTGTGTGGTCTGCGTCGCCTCCGAGGTGCCTTTGCTCCTGCTCATGATTCAATGATCGTCAATAACGACTGCTGCATAGGATGATCCCGATCCTGTAGCTGCATTATTTGAGCAAAAGGATGCCATCTCCAACCATCCCAGCTTGTTCTCTTCGTTATCTCCTGACACAACATTTCCGGTACGATTACGATCTCTCGTTTCTCGCTTCGTTTTTTGTCTTGACGAATGGAGGGGCCTTTTGTTTTCCTGAGTAGTTCATCGCGAATGTTTGTTTGAATCTCTCGGTTCATTGCATTGAGGATTTTGATGTTCTGCGTTCGCAGATGAAATTCGTGCTGCTATCGGATGCCACTCTGAATGGCGCCAAATCCAAATCGCTATTCGAATCAATGCAGTCGTCTTTCCATCCATCAATGTGCTCAGTGCTTGGAGTTGATTTCAATACGATCTCTGCGACCAGCCTCAGTCCCATGATCCGCAATTTCGTCTTTGATTTACTGACTCTCACTGTTCTGCCCGATCTCGAATTTCGAATACGATCTCTGAATACTTCGATTTCTAACGTCAGAAAAGGTTCACTCTATGCGTCACACAATTTGCCGTCTTAGATGATGATTTAGGGTTCCGAAATCAGTTAAAAAGTCTGTTTGGTGGCAGGAAAGTAGCTAAATCTGGTAGTTGGATATTTGATCGGCTGCTGTTTCTATTGTTCTAATGTTGTCTCTTAGAATTGGTAGCCGGTTTCAATCCCAGTGCTCCCGTTGAAATTCAGACTCGTCAGGTATGTTTGTATGCTGGCTTGGAGCTTAACATATTTAACGCTGTTAGCTCGCTGATTACGCGTATCTGATCGGGGACCTACCATTAGCGCTGGAGAACTATCGGCTATTCGCCAGCGATTGTCGTGGGAAAGAACGTCTTCGTTGTGAGCTGGGCTTAGCCGAGACTGGTGCCGCTGTAAGTGCTGCCATAATACTGTCCCAATCTCCAGAGCTTGCTCCGTCATTAACGTGGGTCTTTCGTATTTTCGCTTATCTCATCTCGCGAATGTTAACCGGATCAGGATCCGCGATGTTGAACAAAGCCTGGACGCAGCAGTGCATGCATTTCTAGGCAGCGGTTTGCTGGCATGCGGTGCACGAGTTGCTGCATTGGCAGCGCTGCTCTCCAGGAACTTGCCCGGATTGTCTCGATTATCTGCCGCTTTGTTACTTCGTGTCGGATTCAAAGACTACGGCCCAATGTGTGCGTGTGTTTTTCTCGTTCAATTTGATATCGATCCTTTCAATTGTATCTTTCTGATGTATCTTTTCCCTATTTGTCTGTGAAATTCAAAATCATTCTAACGTTGGTTTTAGCTGCTCTGTTTCTGGAACAGGCCGCATTCGCTTTTCTGTGCGCTCGACCTCCATTGCATCGTCAGTATGCGTTCCATCTGACTCGCGCTGGTCATATGTACCAGAAACTGCAACTTCGTTTACACGCCATCCGATGCTACAAGGACGCTCTTTCCGTTTATTGTGGAAAGTTCGTGCTGGTAGCGATATCATGAAGCCCCTTTAATGAAGCTTTTCAGGTCGTGGAATCACATCGAAGATCATATTCGTTTCAAATTGGGTCGCGAGTCGTTCAACGTCGGCGATTACGACACGTCGCTCTCCCATTACGTTTCGTTGGTCGGTGGTGGTCGTCAACGTCAGGAAACGTTTTTAAAAGAGTTCATTATTGTGGCGAAAAAGGCCGGCATGCTGGACCAAACATTCAAGTGCTCATGGAACGTGATTTAGGAGTAGTGCTGATTGTCTGTGTACAGTGTACAGTTACCGAGGATTCGTGTGGTCGAAGTCGTGTTCGGTGATCGGTTCACATTGCCAAATGTTATAGCTGCCGACGTCTGGCTAAAACCGGAACTATACTTTAAGCATGGTTGGATGCTATTGTGATAACGTTGTATGTTCAATAATGATGTGTATTGTTCACATGTAGATCTACGATCATGTTGGGGGTTATGTCTCTGGACACAGCCGGTATCGGTTGGTTCCGTTATTACGGTTTCTTGCTGTGTGAGGAACCCGCTGCAGCTGACACTGCAGATGTCCCGATTCCGTCTTGATTGTCGATTGGACGGCGACGATGTCATTTTTTTATTCGTTTCCAATATTATTTGTTCAAATGTTCAATCAGAGTGCGGTTACCGTCTCGGAACACGATTTCGTGCTATCTGAAATGGGCTCGATCGACTTGACTTTAACTGTCAAATGCAACGCACCAGGTCGCTTGCAACTTCGTGGGTTTCGCTGGATGATCTTGGATGTAATCCAGGCCGAGTCTGCGTTTACTTATGCCCCAACAGGTCAGTTGGGCTGTGATGCTGGGCGTCCTTTACTTGAATTTGTACAGATATATTCATCCCAAAGCAATTAAATCGGATTAAACGCTGGATGCAGGCTGGTGCTCATGTATCGCCACTTACACCTGTTCCATTACCACCCCAATGTCGATTCCAAGTACGATCCAATCTTCTTATAACTCAGATTAGCATCGCTGACGTTATTTAAGGTTGTCGATTTCTCTCCTGGTCTGCCACACATTTCCTTATCGTTCTCCTCGTTACCGACCGAGATTCTACATGGCGAAATACAATTGGTTCATCTGGTTGTAGATCTATCATATCAAGAAGCACTACAAGCCGAGCTAAAGATCACAAACTCGAAAGTATTACTGCTCGCTGCATCCGATAACAATCTCCAGCTGGCTCTAAATCCCGGCATGTATCTTCACCATAGTTCCTCGTTTTCCTATTCTAAACATTGCTAGCAATCAGTTCCCATTCATGCTTTATGGTTCGAAATGCGGGCCAGCTCGGTTTCAACTTCTGGTGCGCTGTGAGACGATATCTAAAACGCTAAATCATTTAGTCACGTCGTTTACACATGATATGCTAATCCATCCGAGTCTGCATTTGGAGGCTTCAGTAAGGCTGGCGTCCGATAACATCCTGAACCGCGTTCTCGATCTCATCGTTGATAATCGCTGCCACGATTCTGAATTTCAAATTGAACAGATTACATTACTGAACCGGTATTGACGGCTGGGCAAATGTTGACTGCCTGCCAATTGAAGTGTAATTCTAGGAGCGATGGATCCGGATACAATCTTGAGGATTTAGGATCGCAACGAATTCGGATTCAGGTTGGCGAGTCAGCCAATATACTTCAACGGCTGGTTCCCTCGACATTGAATCGATCTGAGCTTATTTACTGCGACCACGAAATTGATGGTGGGTCCTTCTCAATAACGCCGATACGGTTCAACATTTGTGCTTCATAGGCGAATCGATTCTGCAGCAGTTTGATCGAAATCAATGGCGGATCTGCCTCTATTGGCGTTCACAGGTGCAAGATCGCTATGGAATCGTCGATACAACGTTCGACCCCAGCAAAACTGCGGATGGATCGACCTGTCCTCTTCGAGTAACTGTCGACTTTGAGTCGCCTGTCTCTCACGATTTCACCAAAGAATTGTTCGTTAAAGATTGCTTGGGATATTTATCGCCTGATATCTGGTTTCAGACTTAAATTTGTTCCTGTCAACGTTTCGATCTTCAACGGGACAAATAAGGCAATAACATTTGATTTTGAATGCCTTGATTACGATCAATTCTTTGATCCCGAGTACGTCATTGACGAGTTCTTCAGTGCTTGTCGTAACAGTTGTCTTTTCAGAACTCGCCAATTTCGTGTCGTTTCGAGCTCCTTTTGCGCTGGTCGGTATTTTTGGTCAGGTCTCTCTACCAGAACAAACATTCAACTTGGTAACTTGCTAGCAGTCTTGTTTTTTAAGTTTATCCACTGTTATTTTAGAACCAGATCAAACCACAATTTTCATATTGAACGCCTGCTTTTCCAGCGCTGGTGTATTCAACTTGAATCGATTCAAGTTCATGATTCAGGCGGACGTTCCACGTTTGTTCTTCTTTCCTATACAGCGCTTAATTCACGTCCTCAACCTCCAACCTGGCGCTTCATAGCAAGATATCTTATCATCCGCAATAAAATATCGAGTGAGTGTCATCCGTCAACACCGTTCGCGTTCGTGGATGACATAACAGACTGTATCAGCCCAATCGCAGATATGCATACGAAATGTAGAAACACCAATGTTGCATTCATGTAAAGCTTAGTGTAGTGTTGAAGTGTAACATTTGAAAGATGTTGAACACAATGACGCAGGAGGCCGCACACCTCATCATTACATCTCACATTTTCTTCATTCTTGTGTCTTCGTCATTTTACATTTAAACACGCCGCCGCCAATGGCGGCTCCACGCCGTATTTATACCAAAGCGGAAATCAGGTTATTGGCAGGCGCGCCTGGCGCCCTAGCTCGTCCGCCGAATCTGCTTGCTCTTATTGACCGGTGGGTATCAGATTGGCAAGGCTGGCTTCGAGTCAGCAGTTGATCTGATATGTAGGTCAAAATCTGAAAAGCATGGATCACCCGACAGAACCCATGCCTCTGTAAGAACTCACCATAAAAGTCAAAAGCAGAGGAATGCGCTCCATGGTATATCTGTCTTTCTGTTTATGGAACTTTGACATATGTGGTATAGGTTCATCTCAGATATCTCCTGCTCAGCAACGATGGAAGCCAAAGCACAGTGAGCAGAAATCTCACAACGGCTATACAACGTAACAATCGTATTCATTTTTTTACATGTTATTTACTAATTGTAGTCGACACTGGGACCAGGCCCCAGGTAAACAGATACTATGCATTGCTTCTACTGTGGTAAAAGTATACAGCACATGTTGGGGATGAAGAAGAGGAACCTGAATGGGCTGACGAAATTGTCGATTACAATGAGAACTTTGATTTCAGGTAGTCATTGTTTAATACTCCCTGTAGCTTTCTGATTTATGTCGCAGTCAAGCTACCTTGGAGCGAGATAAAAACAAAGCAGGTATAAGCGGCTCACAAACGCCTTCGATTATTTCTGCCTTGCTGCTTAGAGCAACCAAGGGCTTCTTTGGATGCTGTCCCGGAAGTTACTGCATCCGCTCCTAAAATGTCGCGATTTGGGTTCGCTTTGGAAGAGTCCCTGGATCCGGATGCTTTCAGCCAGATGCGAGCGCCGATACCAGCGGTGTCTGAGCAAGTGCATTTATCAGATTCACAGCCACTTGAATATTCTCATGTTCGCCATTCGAGGTCAACCTTATCTTGTTGTTTATGTTTAATTAAATTGGCATTCAGATTCAAGTTCACTGAGACATTAGAACCCCCTGCTGATGAATCTTCATCAACCCTCCGGCAGGTTCGTCTGTTGTCATTTTACGAACTTCCTGATAAGGGCGCTTAGGGCTCCGTACCAACTTCACAGTTTGCGGTCCGCCATGATCAAATGGAGCAATTGCAGATTGACGATCTTAATGCCCGTTTTGCCCCTCAACATGAATCGAGGGCTGATACTCGGGCTCACATTAGGCAAGAACGTCCAGCTTATAATCCATCATCTGTGGCATTGAATGCCACTCCACCAAGTCATCCGACGTCAGTTGATTTGACTCCGTCCCTATGTACATTGCGCTGACATTGCATCAGTTCATCTGTCCCCAGAGGCAAACCTATTGAGGTCTCACAAATGTTCCAGATGTACGCGTTAACAAACTCCCTTCCTTCGACGCCATCCCATCAACAAATGATGCCACCACAACTTATGCAGCCGCCTAACCACCATGGTGTTGCTATGCACATGAATCTACCGTTATCGTCTGACAATATCCCCCCGATGGGCAGTATGCCAGCATTCCACTCCAATTCCGTACCAGCCAACCTCTACAATCATACTTTACCTGGTCCACCTCCACCTGGTCTTCGCCCCGGTCTTCACACCCCATCTGCTTCTAACAGGCCACTTATAATTGCCGGATTGGGTCATCAGCAACCACAGGTGCATCATTCTGGAAGACAAATTCCACAACCAGTGTCTACTCGTTCGAAATCGAGTTCAAGCGATAACAGGCGGAGTAAAGACGAATCTGGCCAATCTTCTAATCGGCCGAAAGCTCCTGTGCCAGCTCCTGCTGCTCCTCCATCCTACGTTCGTTCGTATATGAATATACAAATACCGCAGCAACCAGCAAACTCAGGTTATTATGTTCCACCTGGGATGACAACCAATCCTTCGCAAGGTTTTATGGGGCAGCACTTATCTTATCCCCCACCGCCTCCGCATGCCCCTTATAGGTAATAAATATATGACAGTCAATGAAATTCATACTTGAACGAATACGCTTGGATCCAAGTTTAGAATTTTTGAAAAGGAAAACGCTTTCTGTTGACTGCACTTCCGGAAACCAATTATTTGCATCATTTGTCCGCACTGAGACATTTTATGGATTGCAGACGTTACCCTCAATCTTGTCAATGTTTACGTCAATTCATCCTTTCAAATTTCCTGGGTTGAGATTCGAGTGCTTCCATCTACTTCTCGTCTACAACCAGTGTGTAATCGTGAATAGGATCATCCTGATACCGTGATATGATGAGCATGAATGTAGTTAACATACCATGTTGATTGACCGTGACGCTGTTATATTCATTTATCAACTCTCATTATTCACAATGTCGTCCGAGGATGGTTATAAGATCGGCCAAAAGGCCCCGGATTTCGTTCTTGTCGACCAGAATAACCAGCCAGTAAAGCTATCCGATTTTCAGGGAAAACGCAACGTTGTACTGTTCTTCTATCCCAAGGACAATTCCCCGGGCTGTACCAAGGAGGCATGCTCTTTTCGTGATAAGATCACTGCTTTTAACCAGCTCGATGCTGAAGGTTGATTATTGTTTGTTATTGTTGATAGAGTTTTGTTGATGCTTGTGTAGTAATTGGTATCAGTAAAGATACTGTATCGTCTCATAAACGCTTTGCCGAAGATCAAGGCTTGACATTCCGGTTATTATCAGTACATATTTGGTCTAATATGAAGCTGAATTATTAACTAACATGGTGCAGGATGAAGGTGGAAAGGTCAGGAAGATGTATGGTGCTACAAGCTTCCTTGGTATGGATGGACGGGTCACATTTGTCATTGACAAACAAGGCATAATTGCCGACGTTTATGATAGCCAGGTATAGAGCATGCACATCTTAGGGTATGACACAGCTTAATGAAGTTAACCCAGATCTGGTTCAACGAACACGTCAAGCGAGCCAATATGGCGCTGCAGCGGCTTCTAGATCGATCGGGGTGTACGTCATGATCGCAAATGTTAATTTTGGGGAATTGCAGTGTTCAATTTTAACAACACACAGCATTAGTATTTGAGAATTGTCGGAAATTCATCCTACTTTTGTACGCCAAATATTCGTCCTGTTTTGGTTTTAGAATTCGTGGTCGTATCATTAAACACTGCGATCTGATAAACCGGGATGAAAACTTTCAGTAGTACCTGTATACAACTAGAATACCTCCCCGTATAACTCCAATTTGCGCCCTAACCTGCCTCCGTCCGGAATTACAGTTGCAGACATCTATACTCTATAGTACGTTATGGGCAACCATTCCAGGGATTATAGTGGGAGCCGCAGACCCTTGTATGGACCAAGCTTGATGTACAACGGTAGAGCTCGTTGAGTCCGCAGCACTCTTACGTCTCAAGGTCAGAAAAAAGTTGTTGAGACGTTATCACACTTTAAATTTGTATGAAGCTCGACAAAACTGTTAAGACCAGAAATGAGAAATACGATGGTTTTCGTTCAGCGCACCTTTTCTTCCAAATCTAATAAAGTATTTACTCCATGTGTGAATTTTTTTTTTTGAGAATTCAAGCTCAGATAATGCCCTGCCTGGCTGCAGCGCTCAGAAAATATGCCCCGAAATCAAATCGTTACAATTTATTACATTCGCATCAAAGATTTTGGAGGAAACTCATCATGTCGGCAAATTGGCATGCAGTCACGAAAATTCCTCTTCGGATCAGAACCTGATATTTTGCGGATATCGCCCTGATTTTGTATACGCACATTTATACAGACGCTTCTTTTTAAAAATTTCCGGCCAACTGCCAATAGTAGGCTTTGCCACAGACGCACTTTTATGAACACCTGTTTGTTTATAATAAAGTCTCAAAGTTATTGCCATTTTCAAACTGTTTCATGTCGCTGCCGGCCGATTTCTTCTCGCCTTCCGCAGGCGTCGTCCCAAAAAAATCCAGCACCAAACGTGGACCGATACCGTCCATATCGTCAAATTCGCCTCCTGCTGCGAAGAAGGCGAAACCGTCTGCTGTGGACGCTTCTAAACCGTCATTAAGACCTGTTCAGATTCCAGTTCTTGTTGATTCCAATCCAGAAAACCTCATGTATTTTGGTTTTGTTTTCATTTTCTTTTCATCTTAGAACTCAGCCGTTATCTTGATATTATTCTAGATTTGAAAATGTGTTCGCAGTTGATATATTTGTGGGCCTTTTAGCGTCTTTCAATTCTTTAACTAACATCGTTTGCGAAAGTGATGCTTTACGCGACTTCGAGCAAGACATGGCCGAGATTTCCACAGATCAGACTCGACAATCTCAGAAAATATCAAAGGCTTTACAGAAGGAGCTGGCTGATCAAGAACAGACAGAACATGAGTAAACATATCTCTCAACGTAAAGACATTATTGTGCTAAATCATCAATTTCAGGGAGAGGCTTAATCGTGTCGCTGAACTCCGTCGTAAAACCGAAATCTATCGGCAAGGCAAACAGACGCCACAAGAACGCCCAGCGCCTCTATCCCCTTCATCGTCGAGGCCAGGAACGTCTAAAACAGGACCTCCTTCTGCGAGGTCGCTATCTCTGGATCCTGAATCGATCTGGAGGAAGCGAACCTTATACTAAATACATATTTATTGATAGGATTGGTGATGACCACAGCTTAGATGGTAGCGGACGCCTTCTCTTAACAAATTCATCCCATTCCGGAGCGGATCGACTGCTAGGCTGCCTCGCCATCAATGTCGTTAGTAATAGCACAAAAACGTCATCGCAAGCTTAATGGTGATTACCCAACTCCATTAATCTGGGTTCAGGAGGCATATCATCTTCTCGATCAATGCATCGGTTCTCTCCTTTATCACTTTTCAACAGTCACGTTGCGTTCGATTTTGACGTACTGACCCTCAGGCCCGAATTGGAATCAAACGATGACAGTTTGGGATGCTTCATGTGGAGCAGGCAATCTGGTGCGTCTTCGCTCATTCTCATCACTGATTGCAACAACATTGAAAGGTGAAGTAAGCACACATGGCGACCTGATCGGCCCATACAAACGATATCTATTACAGGATCTGGATCTCATCCATACAGATACCCGAGTTCAGCGTCCACTCGATTTTCTGTCCTCCATAACGATCAGCGACGATATCAGCGATATCCTTCTCCATTCAGATGCGATCCTGTTCCTCAATAACCCTCCGTACAAAACCGTTAATGAGCAGACCTTCCATGGACGGGTACGACGTCCGGCCGGTCATACGAACACAGTGGTAAAACAGGTGGGCCCGATATTAGATGTTTGACGTGAACAATTGATTGGCGAGTTATTAGGCGATGAAGAGAGTATCTCTTAATCGTGCAGGTGATCAGGTTAAGTGAATGATCTCCTGGATCTATTGCTCTTATTCTCTAATATATTTACATATTAGTTATCAGTACAGTTTATGTTCAAAATAACAGAGATCATGCGCATGCAAATATGTAATCAAGCAAGATTTAATAATAGATCAATATATATGGGTATATTTATACCAGCTAATATATTGACAGGACCTGCATATCATTCGTTTCGAAGGTTTTGGACTCCCATATCTGTGCAGTTCAATTAATTCATTATCTATAGCTACTTGTTGCAGCATTGGGATTATACGTCTGCATTCATGATGCCAGCGAAGGCATTCTCAGGCGTCAACGGCATCTTCTCAATCGTATTCGTTATCTGGCGCTGCCGCATGGATATGATCCCATCTCCATCTCATATTAAGTTTGATGTTCGTCTTTTACAATCTGATATTCATCATACTAATGTGGAGGATATTGGACATCTGACCTTATCACCAGCACGATACGACCAACGCATCAATCTATGGGCAAAATCTCGCCGATCATCGACATCAAATCTGTGCAGTATGACGCCGCTCACCAGCCCATTGACTGTACAGACCACTTGCCGGTATTACTGTCGTTAAAACTTAGGATTTAGGGTTTAGGGTTTCGTTGCAGGTATTCTGCTCTGACGCAGCTACCGTCAGATGCAATAGGTTATCTTCATTCTAATGGAAACAGTGTTCAACATAATGGTCAGTTAGTGGGGCTGTATTCCTCAGCATTCGCTGCTGGTCATGGTGTAGTTGTCCGACCTGATAACTTTGAAAGAATTTGTGCTGTATTCACAGCTCGACGTCTGATAACACGTACATGGTCGAACTGGCTCTTGGAATATTGCTGGCCAAGAGTTGCTTCAGGGTTTGATTGTTGGTGTCGTGATGCCGTTATATTCGCTTTGTTCGATGTTAAGGCCAATCAGTCAGCATTAAGGTCACCCCGAATCATCAATCAATGGTTCTGGATGGGTCGTGACCATATCCGTTCGTGTTCCTGCGATAAAGTCGCTGTGGATCTCGGCTCAGATCATCCGGCGTCGGAGAGGTTTGTATACCAATGGATTCAACGAAATCGTTCTCTTTTAGGTCTGTCCAATCTGTTTGAGTATTGAGTTGCTCTGTTTGAGCTTGGTCTGCTTAACAGGAGCGGAAGCGGAAACATTATTATCATTTGCAGAGAATACTGTATCGGAATCTATGTGGTTAAGATTAGAAGGTGATTATGGTACCGATTCCTGGGATGCCGGATGGTATCAAATAAGGAAATTGATCTGTTCGCATGGTGGAGATGAAGCTCGACGATTTCTTCACACATGGAATCAGTTAAGAGCTAGACTAGCAGCCCATCTCATCGATGGCGTCTATAAATTCGGATTTCTACCTCGTCAGTAAGCTAATAGCGAGCTCATTAACAGTTTTGAAGATCAATTTTGAATAAACTTGAATCGATGTAACTCAGAGTGAAAGTTTCCATGAAGTTTTCCATAAAGTCAGACGCATGAGATGGCGTCGGATTAGGCCTTGAAAACCTGTGGTGACGATCGTCCGGCGGGCGGTGAATTTATGCCCGGAGCCATGCCGTCATTATCCAGGTCCGAGAATTCATTTCCATTATGGTCATGGAACAATCAGCAGAGGGTCTCGTTAATCTGCCTTATGGTCTTCAATCCGAATATTTCTATGATGCCTCCCATCGTCTAATGTATAATTATGACGCTGATAGCCGTCCTTTCTTTGTCCCGCCGGGCTACATGCGTATCGGTTTGGAAGAGCATCGCATCCGCTGTTGCCCGCCGGGCTTGTACGACCTGGAACCGCACGAGAAATTCCAGGCGGTCCAGATGCGATTCTGTGCACCTAATACTGACATGGGTAGCAACGTTGTTGTTGACGTGCCTACTGGCGATTTCACTGAAGCGGTCTTAATACGACAGCCAACTCGCGACATTTATGAAATGCAGCTGATCGTACAGGCCCGCATCACAGCCATGAAGAAATTCGCGATGGCGAACTCTTCGAACCCCGGTGCGGTCGTCTACATGATCATTCGCAACGAAGTTGTGCAGAATTTACAGAGTCTTGAGGCGCCGCAGACGCTGTCGTCGAAACGCGTTCTGAATGCCCTGAATGAGAAGACGGCGTCAATCGGTCTGTCGATACGATCGGTATTCGTTGATACGGTCACGTACGATCACAAATTTCGCTCGAACCGTGGCCCACCGAAACGTTTTCCAGCTTACACAGGACCAGCAGCAAAAAGTGTGCATTCTGATGGACCTGTAGCAACACCGTTAGAAGACGTTGACCCGGTTGTAAATCTTCGAACGGATATCCCACCTTTACGTTTAGCAAAGCTGCATCACATGAACAGAAACGATTTACAGACAGACAAGTCGATGTCGGGATTAAGTTCTGATATCGCACCATCTGTAATATTACAGGCTGGTAGTCCTGCATCTGCTGATGTCTTAAAGCCACAAATCACCAGCCCAATGGTGCCAACTGATGTTAATGAAACCAAAAGCCAGGTTGAGTCCTGCGATAATATCCCTGTTGTTGACACGACGCCGCCACCGATGATGTTGGGACGCAAGTATAACAGTTATTCGGCATCTGATAGTGATGATATCACTGGTACATTCGAATCGAACCGTTTTCGTCCACGTCGACGTGAATCAAGTTTGTTAGCGCGTATGGCAACAGCAGCCCAGACGAGTTTGTTCCCTGGAAAAGCAGCAACTAAGGATAGTGGCCGCGAACATCTTTCGAGTTCATCGTCTTCAGCGTCGACCTGGTCGCTCTGCAATTGTGAGGCCCGAGATGAAGATGAGGATGCTTATCTGTCTGAAAGCAATAATGATGATGATGATGATGACGTGGCAAAAGAGCAATCATAACGACCACAGATCCAATTCATTAATACAACAAATGTGCTGGTTGCTGTCCATCTTGTTTGTAAAAGTTTACAATATTGTATTGACATGATGATAGCTAATTAGACTCATCAGCTTCAACATTCTCACTGACATAACTCGAGACAAAGTCAACAGCAAGCTGCGTGTGCGATACTTTACGAATTATTTCAGCAACTGTCAAAACATGAGCAGAATGAAACTTGAATAATAGTGCTTACGATGTTCCAACGAGAGACGTGATAGATAATGCCCATAGAGATCGACAAATGATCCATATGATGCTGAAGTAGGAGGACGGGCTAGAAGGACCTCTGACAGGTAATCGATTAGAATTACAGACTCGGTCAAACCTGGAACTGATTCTGTCTCTTGTAATTCGCGAATACGAGGAGCAAGACGTGTAAGAATAGCCACCGTCTAATAATCATCAATTACGAAATCAGACATGCACAAGTGAATGTTCGAAAAATGGAATCATGTAAAATAGGAAAGTTCAATACTAACACGGTCGTTGACAGCATTTCGGACAGATCTGTATGCATCAGTGCCACCACTAAGCACGACTTTATAGTCCAGAGATATTTGACCTGACCGAAGACGTTCCAAGATCTAATGTCAATTAATAATGGGAAAGACTTGGTCAGCATATACATACGCTGATATGTTTCTGTAAGCGAGATTGAGATGATGGTGATATATCTGATTGACGACTTCTAAGTTGGTATAGTAATAAGAGCCGGGTGAAATCAGTGCCATCTGCCGAGGACATGGCCAATTCGAACCATGATCCAGACACCGATTTTATGCATGTTGCACTTAACTGATATAAAAGTCAGAGAAGGATTTCACTGGATTAAACACCAACTTGATCCATGTGGTGCTCAAGAGCAACGGGATCCTTAATGGATTTGAAAGCGAAAGAGAGATGTTGGGCGAATAATTGTCCAGGGTCGTGATTGTATTGAGCAGCAAGAGATATAGCCGCATGAACATCGCCAATTCCCAAACTACAATGAGCTCATTTAGGAACTGAAAGTACATAAAACCACCACATAATGAACCTGAGCACAAGACGTGATAGAGTTTCTGATGCGTATTCATTACTGGATATAAAATGTTCTAGATCAAAATCAATATCAACACCATGTAGTAAATTGCTTGTGCGTTCTATTTGTCGTCGGCGTTGCTGAAGGGCAACGATCGAGCGTTCCTCCGATAATTCGCTGAGCAACGTCTCCGTTGATGCCGATAACAAATCACAAACATCTGCACCACGATCCGCTAAAAGTGTAGTTGATACGAACCTTAGCGCAAAATCGGCATCATCAACGGTAGAAATGGTCTGCTCTAGAAGTGCAATCGCTTCTGAGCGTGGTAATGACCAAAGATGTGCCATTAAAGAGACATAACTGTCATGCATCAATGATATGATCTTATCTTTGGCATCGATAGAAGTTCGTGGTGGTAGCTTCTCTAAAGAAAGGATATCAGCAAATTCCAGCAAATACGAACAAGTTTGTCAAAATACTGTGTAGAATCTGATCGACGACGTTCAAAACACAAAGTGATTCGAGGCGTTCATCGATGTCGTCTCGTTGATCAGCTTCATTGGCTGCATGAACACATTGTAGCAATTGTGAGTCTGGGCACGACCAGATGGCGTGACAGTACAGATCGCGACCACCAATCTCCACACAGCCCTTCCAGCCATCAGAAAACGAATGCGTTGCCATTGCCAACGAAGCCATCGATTCCTGTAAAACGTCACGACAGTAAAGATGATAACTGTTTAGCAGTTACCGAAAACGATCTTAGCCTGGGTGATGTTCTCGATGCTTCAACGGCGCATTGCATCAGGAGGCGAGATGTCGCTGCTGAATCGAGATTGAGGATGCGGGCGAACTCCTGAACCCAATTAGAATGCATCGCTTCTAAGCAGACTATTAAAACAAAGACACTATTTCGGCTGTGCAATCTACCTTCATGATGAACAACACAGTGCTGAATGAATCTCTGCAATAATTGATCCCGGTACAATTCCGAACGCAATTCGATCGGCTTTAAGCATCGCATTCCTGGAGTTGGTTCATATCAAATGCTGAAACTATCAGCAGATCAAAAATTCACAGGCCGTACCGATTTTGTAAATGAAAGACCATGCGTGCATTAGGGATCGCTCCAAGGCGACGTCATCAGAATGATCACAAAGAGCCAGAATGGCACGAGCTGTCAGCATGTGCGGATCAGACCCAACGTCAACATTCTCTGAGCCCAGATTGAATTGATGTCGCGCCTCCATTAAGGCGATCTCCTGGAATCTCTCACGATCAATCAGGTTGGAGAATTGGCGCCCAATATCGATCTGTCCACTGCCTAAAACTGCCGCCAGAAACAGCTCCTGAATGTCTGTCAGACACGAAATGAATGTGGAAAAAAGATATCAAAAATAGGAGAGAATTTTGGCATGATTGAGTTACCTGACATCCTGATACATGTTTGGGTCCAACAATAGTATACAGATCATCAAGTAGACCTGCATATCGTCTTGATATTGTTCCAGTATTAATCGGTGATGTTCGAATTTCATCCATAATCAGTCTGTTTACCAATTCCAACGTTGGCTCAAGCTATCTGTAAGTTTAGTTCCAATAAGAACGATATCCAGTAATGTGACATACAGCATCCGGTGCTGCAAAAAACGAAGGAGAATGGGGCTGTCGGCGACGAGCACTAACAGCAGCGCTGCTCACCCAGCGACCAGTTTCTGGATCACCATCGACATCAGCCAGAAATCGCAATGATTCCAGATCACCAGGTTCTTCAATGCATCTGGCAACACACTCTCCAGCGACCTGAATGGCTTCGGGAATCCCAGAGCGAATCATAGAGACTACCACAGCAGAACGTCGCTCAGCGAATTGTTCCACAATGTAACGAGCCAATGGCTGTCCTCGTAAGTTCGATAGAAGGCGATCGGAAACAGCATCGGCGATTTCGTCAAGCGTTGCATTATGTAACAATAAAGCGATTTCGGACATAGTGTCGGCCTCGTGAAATGATTTTAGTGAGAGCGACGGATCTGCATTTAAGTCCCATTCGTAAACTAGACGAGATAACAGTTCAGCGGACGACTTTAAGACAGCCAGGTCAGTGTCTTCCGGATACGCGTCAGCTCCAATTCGTAACAGCTCCAGTCTTTAGATCATTTTAACAAAGGATTAAATCACAATCTGACCATAATCGTACGCATTGGAGAGAAGACCGCAAACATTGTCAATATGCAGAGCTCGAGTTCTGAACCAAACTGGTGGCGATGCGCCCGGCTGCTGAGGCTTACTTGTCATACATTGCAGCCAGGGCTGTAGATCAGCACACATAAGAACGGAGTCGCAGGCCAACACTCTATCCAAGTATAACGGATCCGATTCCACCCAATCCGCAGGCCGAGACGATTTTGAGCGTTGTGGTCGAGGGGAAAGATTTGTTGGGATGAGGAAGGAGTACCTGCATTGAGACGTCACAAACAATATATCGAAATAGTGATAATGGGTTTAATTTACATGGAGATGGGCGTTGTTTCAGGAATACAATCAAGTATATCGTAGATATGAGGATTGAGCAGAGCACCGTGCCGATATAACAGCACTTGAAGATTGGATACTCGCTCACTACGAGCATTAGCCATGGCCGTTTCCAATAACGATGTAAGACGGAACGACGAGTACCTGAAAGTTATCGTGAGTACTTAAACCATTGAGGTGATTAGAGAGGACACTGACTTATCCATATCGTACGGTTGCACTAAGATAAATGTTTCGAGTAAGTCGAGATAGTAAAAGAACACGAGCCGATACGCCCACAGCACTTCGTTGCCCGAATCCAGACTGTCATTATATTCAGCACATTCAAGCGTTCATACTTGAGCCATACTCTTTAGAAGCGGAATCAGTTAAGGATAAAGCGGATTGCAGCAGATGGCGTTGGGCGTCGATGTCGTCAGCGCAGCGTAATCGGCATTGTTCGAGCTTCCAGTAGAGGTCACCTTTGACAGGCATCAAGTATTGGTCAATGGCAGCCGAATTAATCGGGTCAGCCAGCGCCCAACGACGTTTGTAGACTGGATCGGCGCAGAGACCGCGATCCGAACAGATCTGCATTGCAGCGTCGAATTCATTTCGAAACAGAAGGCGGGAGAAAGCTTCCTCGGCAGCAACTCTGCAAAATCATTTCAGCAAAAAGACAAAAAGAAGAACGATTGGATGGTTAAACGAAGGGAAAGGTCGGAAACTTTGCAATCAAGTAAAAAACAAAAACGGAAATTGAGGGATGACGTTTGCAAGTAAAGCAGATTAAAGCTGGTTTGCTCGATGATGTTCTCGGAGGGACTGGCTGCTTGCGCTTCAGGCCATGAGCGTCGCGCTTGCAGGTATCGGACTGTCGACTCCAAAACAAATAATCCCGATCCAGAATTCAAGTCGTTGATGGATGTCAGATTGATGGTAGAAGGGCTTTCATTCCCTATGAATCGAAATTAGAGCAAAGTTGGACTCGAACAAAACGAAGCGAGCGAATGTAATAAAATCGTTCAGGATCTGCATATGCAAACAATGTACCTGAAACTGACAGCTCTGCGGGCTCGAGCAGAGTGAATCTGTCATTATTGATCTTGATCTTCCATATTCGAACAGATCCAGATTCATAGGCAACAGCCAGCTCTAAACAGTGTGCATGTTAGCCATTAAAATAAACAAAGTTAGGGGCGCCACGTACCCGTCTCAGACCAGAACGTGATATCCACCGGACGCGATGGAAGGTGAATGGTGCCAAGAGCTCGGCCAGAGTCAACTTGCCATAACGACACATGACCATACACATCCAGTGTCGCAGCCAGCGTTGATTTCGAAGAGCGGACAACGGACACATCAAATACGGAAGCCGGTGAAGCGTGCGTCAGAATCGAGCGTGCTTGTCCTTTACCAAGATCAGTTCCGAGTTTGAACGGATCTTACGACGATACCGAGCAATTGCGCCAGGCGACGACTCGGTGTGAAATTCTCGTCGTTGTGTATGACATCCAGTGCTTTAATGTCAACACGACCACTGAGATCAACATGTATTTGGATGGTCAGGAAGACCATTTGAGATGAAACCTGAACTGGCTCATGCGGAGGAGACTTCTCTTCCGGAAGAGGATCAGAACGTGGTCCAACAATCACGAAGCGATTATGGTCAATCCGGACAGCTCCCGATGCGCATTCTAAAGCGTATTGTAGCGACAGCTCGGTACCAAAGCTACAGGAATTAAGTTAGCGATTTCTGAATTGAACAGAAATTAGACAGGATATCTTGCTCAATAAAGGAATAAAAGTAGAAATTTTCACGACGAAAAAGTATAACCTTGAGAAGTTAAACATGAGAGTGTCTGTGAGTGATCGGCGTGGTGAATACGATTCTGTGATGGTCTTCGCCTTCCGTACATCAACTACAAGGACCAGAGCCTCTACAGTGACAACGCAGACAAAGCAGTCTGGTCCAGGAGTGTCGTTCACGAACTGGATAGCGACAATAGTGCCATTTATGGGTAGAACGAGAACCCGGTGCAGATTGTCACTGCCAAATGGGTCACTCAAGTCGTAAACATGCAATTGGCCATCAAATGAGAATGTAACAAGACCGCTATCTTGTGATATATCCAGGAAACAGGGATTAACGAATGTTTTCCCGACTCCTAAGCACAGGAACAGTAAATTGTTAGAAAATTGAAATTTGGGTGCCAAAGTAAAGCAAATACGAGAACAGCTAATCTTCAAGAATGAAATGTAAACAATCAGTAATGCTGCTGTAATACAAACAAAACAGATAGACTGTAACAAATTGAGAAAGACGTGTTGAGAACGACAAACGATAGATCAGCTTACGAATGACGTCAAAGAGGTGATGTGATCGCCGCATAAAGCGACCATCGGATGGCGAAAATCGAATGCATTCGATTCCATCGAACGTGGCGACAACTAGGAGTGACCCGTGTCGAGCCATATGCCAGGATCGGGGTCTGTTGGCTGTCATCGGTGCTGCTGGCGATATCGACCGATTCATTCGTGCTCGATTTCTTCGAGAGCACCACCATATCCTTTCACACCGACTACAAATAACAGAAGTCACAACTAGAAGTGAATTAACTAGCGATAACAGATTTTCTTTTAAAATCAAAAAAACATTTTAAAATAGAATGAAACTGCTACGATTCGAAACTGTGTCAAACAGCCTTATCAAATCCAGAAAGAAACAAAATTTCCAGCACAACCAACAGCAGACCTGCGGCGACCTTCATTATCGGGAGCTGGCTCGGCCAGGGTGAGGGGAACCGGCGGTAGATCGACTACATCATAGTTCTGGCCCTGGCGGTCGATATCAGACGGCAATGACCAGGTCGTGATCGGAAGAGCATCGTAGAGTGGTGATGTCTGGGACGGCGTCTCATTCGCAGTCATCACATTGATGGAATGAACTATGATCCAGTATCACTCTATCAAACAAGGCAGGACTTCCCGCCTATTTCTATCCATTTTATAGTCTGAACGTAGATGGAGCAAAACGCATATCAATTATGTTGAGCAATGGTAATTTACACCCTGGTCCAGTCAACGCATGTCTTGCGGATTGGAGAAGTTTAAGAAAGTCGTTCTATTCTCTGATTCATCCAAAACCAAGCTGAGACATAGGATTCATTTCCTGTTTTCCTGTGTTAGTAAAATCTTGTTGACAAAATTGTTTTTTATTCTCTAAAAGATTTCGGATGGATGATACTGGTATCTCTGCTCGATGAACCCTATTTATTTGCGGCAAAATGTCGACAGAATACGAGCGATGATTCCAGGGCGTACAGATTCTGGAATCGTGCTTGCCAGACACTCACGACCAACAGAATCGATAGCGTCAATAGATAAGCCTTGATCGAACAGGAATCGCATAGCCATGGCCGCCGCCCTAATTTCAGCTTCGAATGGATTCCATCGGAACGTCAATGAGATCGACATCGGATCTGCCTCGGCTTCTACCTGATGTAGCCTGCAAACGTATGTCAATAAATACGGAATCTGTTGAATCAAAAAAAGAAAGTTTCACTAATGAATAGTACCATCCATATGGAATGTAGAGAGCATCGCCGGGTCCAATCACAGCCTGAACAGCGCTATGCTTCCTAAATGCAGCGAACTGGATAGGATCAGGCTTGTGAACGTCACTGATTAAGGACTGTCGATCATATTGATCTTGGACATCGGGCATAGCAGCATCTGGGATGACATCCGGACTGAACAGCAAGACTCGTTTGATGCCTGCCATCTGTACCAAAACGCCATCGCAGAGATCGTAATGTAGTGGCGAACATGTTGATTGTGCTGAGACCCAGAGCAACGTCGATGTCAACGATTCCTGTTCGAGGAATGGCAATGAAGGCAACAATGATGTCAGTGGTGGCGGTAGAGGCTCGCCGTATAAATACAGGGATTCATTGGCCGAACGAGAGTTAAATTCTTGTAAGGTCATGGAGCATTTGCTAGTAGATTGGCGAGCATATTTGAAGGTGGACGATGTTGGCGAATGGAAAACATTTTTTAACAGATGATCGGGTGGAAGTAGCGAAGTAATACGATCCATGGTCCACGGTTGATCGGCAACATTTGTCAATAAAGCGGGACAGCCGCGTTCCAGGCGGGTGACGTCTTTCTGAATTGTGATTCCCGAATCGATGGCATCAGCATCCCTAAACAGAATCAGGCACGAGTAACCGATAATTTCGTAAGATGTAGAAAGCGATTGGTGATCAGAAAACGACTGATCTTCATAGTCGGTTAGGGAATCAAAGACTGATGTGTTGATACCTCTTGGCCCAGATCATAGGATTCCTATCAGGGGCAGAACACTCGGGCGTAATGGGGGGCATAACGAAAGCGGGGAAGGGGTTGGCTGATCCTGCCAAGATCGCCCGTAGGCCCCCAATCTGTCGATGACCCACGATATATTGCGAAGGGTCGTCTGAGCGCGACCGACTGAAATCATCTATAGATTCGAAATCATAACGGCTACTGTTAGTATATCGCAGACAGATTTAGACATTATGCTGACTGTAACATAACAAATCCAGAGCATTGCATTCACTTTATCAGAAAAACGAAACTAAGCGTAAATAATCTCATGAGCAGCAAAGCAGGCGTGCTACAAGCTGATATAATCTTGTTCGCAGCTCATCGCGAAAATGTCCCAATTCTTTCATTAACTCGAACCAGGGTTTCAATTCCTCTGAATGACCACTGAGCCAGGTCGCGGTCCCAATCAACAGCTCGCTCATATACAACCAAGATGTCGCTGCCGCCGAACTGGAACATACCAATTTCGTCGCCTTTGGCGATATCAGCGCCCTCCTCGATAGACATTGTTACGGTCCCGACGTCTTCGGCGCCAATCGGAATGAACAGGACAGCGCCGTTTAAAGGAGACTCAATCAACACGATTGTTCGCGTATTTTCACAAAGCACATTGACATCGCTCTGTAGCGCCTTCGATTTGACTGTAAAATATTCGCCTGGGATGTGCTCCATCAGAGCGACCTTGCCGGAAACTGGAGCGTGGAATCGATGGTAATCCATCGGGTGCAATCGGAAATTAGCCACACTTGATTCGGGGGTAAAGCGATGCAAGAGGTCAGGACGACCGTGACACACACGATTGCCCAGTAGGGCAGAGAAATTAAAACGTTTTCCCTTGATGTACAGACGGCGTGCTTCTCGTAGCGAATCGAAAACAGTAAGGCGACAGTCGGCAGCCGATGTGATAACAGCATCATCATCAGGAGCAGCGACCGGGCGGCATTCAGGACGAATCTCACGAATGAAGAAATCGTTGAAATTACGGAAAGCGTTGGGATTATCTTGAATAAAATCGCTCATGTTAATCTCATAGAAATCAACGAAGGACGGTATCTGCAATGACGATGTGTACGTCGTATGCGATTTGCGTGATCGGAAAGTTTGACGCTTCAGCCAGCGTCGAATGAAGTGGAAGCGGTCAAATATATCCATGGGCCAGGAGTACAGGATTTCGTTCACGAGCCAAGCTAAAATCGGTTCGCGCTCCCGAGCCATGGCCATCCGATGTCGGTCATACATCTCTGGACCAAGTTCGCGTGTGTAAAGATGATAAATCAGACCGATAACGGCGCCCATGACCCGATAACTGATAACTTTCTTGCTGAGAGAATCGATTCAGTAACAAACAGGCTTTCGAAGATCGCAATGAATATTCGGAGTTGGAAAATGAGTGAATCCAAACCAATGCAGAACGATGGTATTCGGTGTTTAATGATTAGCACCGAACAGCACTCTCTTTCTTTCTTGCAGTATTTCGTGTAAGCGTAATTGTAAATCTCCAAAGTGAATTCAGCATGAAAAGATTTTGAAGTACATGAAAGCTACTGTCTCATGGCCACTACAATCTAAATTCATAAAGGGAGAGATGCTTGAATACCGATCGTTTGTCATTCGCTTTTTGCTCTTGATGTACGATTAAAGTTTTCAATTGCTACAGAGCAAGTAGTCAACATCATATTGTCATTTCCATAATCCCATAGAACACATTCGCTTTAGTGAGAGTCGTACTCGGCTTCTCAGGTGAAGCCTACCATTAAGCAGCAGGCATCGTCCGCTGCCTATTGGAAGTACCGACGACCTGACGGTTCAATTTAAAAGACCACAATACAGAAAGAAAGTGGTCATATAAAGGCAAGAGAGTCCACAAGTGTAAGCTGACGACGTACGTGTATACGACAAGGACAGACGTGGCAGTGACAGTGGTAAAAGGCCAAGGCGGTATCGGCTCTAAGTTGTACCGTAGGTAGACCGAATGAGAGACACCAAGGAGCAGCAGTCAGAGACATCAGCGCCCGTCGTCGAGCCCAAGTGTCATGCAGTGGTGAGGGGTGGCGGGACCATCTGAGGTGGTCCCCCATCGCACTGTAGCCACACAGTGTAACGTACGCAGCTGGACTCGACAGGGACAGGGTCCACCCGTCATGTCACGCAGTTTCCCTGCACCGATCGGTCTTACTATTTCTGTCCCGTCCATTGCTGCTACGACGCGCCCCCTTGACCTCTCTTCGCTTGGAGGCGCATTTTGTATTCGCCTCTGGCGGCGATAATTTTGCTATGACCGTCGCTTATCCGTTGATCCCGATCCCTCGCCGCCTTAGCAACTGCTGGGCGTTACCCTCCAAGGCGATCCCCTTTTCGTTTCCGTTCCCCATCGACGGCATAGCAGCTGGGCCCTGGGTCGCTTCGCCAATTGTGGCTGAAACAGCTCGGGATTCGTCCAGATATTATTGTACTTGTTGCAACAAGTCTTTCTCGAAACCGAGTACATTGAAGTCGCATATGAGGGTGCATACAGGTACCATTCGGTTACGCATGCATAACTGGCTCTTATTTATATCATGATATAGGAGAGCGGCCCTTTGCTTGCACTGAATGCTCGAAAGCGTTTTCAAATTCCGGCGATCTCAGAAAGCATGCCAGATTGCACTCTGGCGAACGCCCCTTTATCTGTTCGCATCCCGGATGCGGGAAGGCGTTTACAAGAGCAGACCACGTACGATATTATCTATGCTACTCGGGCAATCATCGACTAAAATCGATCTTTAGCTGAAAACTCATGGCAGGACACATTCCGGCAATAGACCTTTTCAATGCGGGATCTGCGAGAAGACGTTCAGCACAGCTTCGAACGCCAAAACTCATCAAAGGACACATACAGGCGAAAAGCCGTTCGTCTGTGCCTGCGGGAAGCGATTCAGTACGGCCGGCAACCTAACCGTTCACGAGAGAACACATGCTTCTGGCTCGGTCACCAGGAACGTGGCTATAGCTAGGCCTATAATCGTCGATGAAGACCGATCAGCATCCAGCATTGGCACAAGACAATCACCATAACGAAACAGTCATGCTGTTTGCGTGCTATTGACCAGGATGGCGCCATTAGGCGCTTCCTCGGGCTTGTCCCCGTTATCTATGTATCTATCTAGCCTGAATTCATTTAGTCCTCCATTATATAAATTTACATGACTTAATTAGTTTATTTCTTTAAACCGAACTCTCTTATACGGTAGTTAGCAGCTGCGGTGCTTGTTCCGGGTTCAGCCAAATATATACCAAAGAGTAAATAGCATACAGGCCGCGATTATCGCAGCCAATACGATTCGGTCTCGTTGCTGATATCTACGGGGATATCTATCAGCTTTGACACATACCTCATCCGAGGAAAACGAACCTCCTTATCCTTGTCATTGTATTCTGAATAAGAGGAAACCTTTGGACTAGTTCATTCAGCTTGCTGGCCGTATTACTGAACGTCCCTTTCTGCCACGATAAGTGCTCGCGAGTAGCTTCAGCACGCCTAGAATCGATAAATTAGCGGATGGCAACGAAAGAGATAGTGGTCTTTGTTTTACCCGATTAGCTCATCGATCACGTTAATAGACGCATGCAATTGATTCTGTTCGCGAAGTAATATTTCGGTCTCAGACTTGCTGCCTTCCTGCCGAGAAGAATTCCCAGCAAACAATTCAGCCCGCTGAAGACTGGATTGGAGCGATGCCTGCAATGGAATTCGTTATGACATCAGTGATCCTTACCAGAGCGAGAGCATACTCGAGTCCTGTTGAATTCCAATTGGTAATCCCGATGAACTTCACGAAACCGATCAACAGCACGTTCCATATTGACGGGTGGAGGAACCGCGCCCGACGTCATGGCATCGGTCATTCGAGAGATAATTTCTTCTAGCTACACGAAATATCAATTTTCCTACAGATTGTAAATGGCATTATAATAGCAAAAGGTTGCTTCGTGACTAATAATGGAAACAAAGAGTTGACGAGTAAACAAGCTGTTCGATGTCGAATTCGAAACTGATAAAAAAAGGAATTTGAATGTTCAAATCTTCCTGGACGAACCTTATTCAGCAATTCCTCGATGGTCTTCTGTAAAGAATGGGCATCTTCCTGCAACTCATCCCGTCCTCCAGTTCCCAGACTGATCGAAGCCTGAACCTGCCTTAGGACGCCGACATTCAACTTGGCCAGCTCATCAAGCTTAGAATAGATCTGCTTTTCCAAGCGACGCGCCTGCAGCCGATATCCATCGAGATCGGACCCGATCGAGTCCATGCCAGGCACCGACTTTCAACTCGTCTCAGTCTGATATGGAAAGGCCGCACCGCTCTATAAATCCATCATGATGTTTAAAATGCATCTCCGATCAGAGTTCTACGAAAGCAAGATTCGCTATACAAATCTAATGCATGCTCAAAGATTTTAGCTAAGGGAAGGCTCCCATAGAAATTTATCATGGTGAAACGGTTATCGTCTGATCGTTATTGAACTGAAATGACTTTCATGGCCCAATATACCCGGGGCTGATACCATGGCGAGCTGCACCCGAACTGTCTGTCTGCTCGACACACAGTTCGAGCGCCTGGCCGTCTTCAACCAAACAGAACCGCGATCGTACATTGTCCCTGGTCATTGCAGGTCCAGGCTTTCCGGCTGGTCTGTCTCCCAAACCTGCGCCTCTGTCACTGCGCATATCAGATCACGCCTCCTACAGCTGCTTTAATCGGTTGTTGTCCATCGTCGGCAAGTTCCGGGCCCTATCACCGTCGCCAATTTCTGCACCTGTTAAGATCGTCTTTCCTCCAACGACGATCTTCTCTTGTTTCGTGCGACGGTTAACAACCGTCGGCTCCCGGTTGTTTATGACGACTGGACAGCGGCCGCTGGTCGTGGTAGGGCCGAGCGGTGTCGGTAAAGGAACTTTACTCAACAAGCTTCGAGAGCGATTCCCAAATGCTTTCGGCTTCAGCGTCTCACATACGACCCGTTCACCCCGAGCCGTAAGGCTTCGTTTATCAGCGTCATAGACTTCCATTAACCCACATGGTGGCTTGCAGGGCGAGATCAATGGCGTCAATTACCACTTCGTCACTAAAGAACAGATGCAGGCAATGATCAATGCGAACATGTTCATCGAACATGCCAATGTAAGTTCAATACGGTTACTGGTCGCTAATTGTTTCTTAATAAATGGGGACTTACAGGTCCATGACAATCTGTATGGAACATCACTTGCCTCGATCGATGCTGTGCAGAATTCCGGCAAGATCTGCCTGCTGGAAATTGATGTCCAGGGCGCTGAACGTATTCATGAGGCCAAAGTCCCAGCTCGATTCTTATTCATTTCTCCTCCTAGTGCCGATATTCTTAGGTTAGCCTAGCGAGGAAAAGTCGATGGTCGCTCAACATAGTTTGATGTATTGGCAGGGATCGACTGGTTGGACGCGGGTCGGAATCGAAGGAATCGCTGGGGCTGCGGTTGAAGAACGCCATGGGCGAGCTGGAATTCTATAAGAAGGCGGGATTCTTTGATGCCAATATTGTTAATGATGATCTGGAAGAGGCCTTCAAAAGGCTCGAAAAAACCGTAATGGATTGGTACCCTCATTTAAAGCATTAAAAAAATCCACGGATCATCATGATGTATTCTTCGGCAGCGGTTGAGAAAGATTAGCACAGCGGTAGGCAGATAGATGTTAGATACGGTAATCGGAAAAGACCATCATAGTGATAGAAGCTGCAGTGAAGGAATATCCAGAAATCGGGCACCATCTACCTACCTTCGAATGCCGTGTCGTTGATATTAAAATGTGTCGGGGTTTAGCCTATCTTCCTTTCGCGATTAAGGTAACGACTTTTTGATTGGTTCTATTCCACGTGTTGCTGTTTGTGGATTTTGTTTAACTTGAACTATTTCTCCAGCAACTAAAGGACATGATTTGTGACCAACAGTGACTTATCCACCTGTTCTCGTAAACATTGTGCCAGCAAATACAAGTTGGTCTTAACCCAATAGACAAGTAGACTATGAAGCTTGGCCAAAGCATTCTACTATTGTAGTGCAAGCGGTCAGAAGGTATCACAAAAGGAAAATCACGAGCTTCTTCTACATTATTCGCGCCTTTACGAAACAAGATGGCGCAGTTTGTTGTGCGTCTAGCAGTATTGTAGATGCGTAAGTGCGAGGCTGTCTGTGAATATTATTTCTGTTACAGAGAGAGAGAATAGAGAGACATTGTTACTCTGTTTATGCATCAGATCGACATATGGTCTCTAATCATGACCAATACAACGAGACCATGACCGATGATCACGATTCTGTCGTTAGTCAGCTAAAGCAGGAGATCCAGAGGCTAACGGCTTCTAGCAATCAAGCCGCCCAATCCCATGAGCAGCAGGTATTCCTGGCCCTGCTGCCACTTTCACATAATTCTTATACTCTCCTCGTAGCTCTATGCAGCTGAAATTACAATTGCTGCTCGGGAGAAAGAGCTCGATCAGCTCTACAAACACGTGCACCAGCTGACGGCCGAAAACGAAGCCCAATCCGGGTCCATACATGATAGAAGTGGTCTTGAAGAGTCGAGGAGAGAGCTGGACGCTGCTCAGAAATACGCTGCCAGCGTATCGACGTCCTTACACCACACTCAGCAGAAATTGAAGAATGCGGAGAACTTGCTCGCCTCGCTTCGGCCCCAACTTGACGCCGCCAACAATCATATCAAATCGTTAACGGGCGAGAATCAGCGCCTTCGCAGTCAGCTGCTGGGCGCTGATGACGCAATTATGCAGATTCGTCCACAGCTGGATGCAGCTCGTTCTGAAGCGGCGCGCCTCTCTGAGGAGCTGGATCGGGTTCGGTCGAGTAAAGCGGCCGGCCTTGTCCCATTGCAGAATCAACTGCAAGAAGCCGAGACGCATATCGCCAAGCTCGATTCCGAGCTGGTGGCGGTCGACCGGGCCCGGTTCGAATTCGAAACAGAATGCGTTCGCCTGCGCGAGTTGCTGAGATTTAGCGGCGGTCTTGGACCACAACTGTCGAGAGAGATTGAGAGGCGACAGGCCGCCCAGCACGATCTTTTAAAGCTCGATAAATACTGCAGGTATCTGCGCGAGCAGATCGCCATGATGCAGGCTGGCAAGCCGCTAAAATCGTTTCCACCACCTCCGCATCCTTACGCCCCCACAGGCGAGATGCCGCCATCACCGCTCGATCGCATACGATAACGTTTTTAGATTCAGGATAGAAGATTACCCACCATTCATCGTTAAACAATCTACATTATTCTACTTGTTTACTAATCGTATGATATCTTATTGAACATTTATTACAATGAGCGTCGATTTTGACGTTTTGGTCACACAGGTTTGATGTTTCCAGCTTGACTCGATTGACGATCGCCAATCGCCAATCGCATGTACTTCTTTCGGTGATGATGTTGAGATTATTGTAGCGGTTCGGGATAGTTGGCTTGAAGAAATCTCAAGGTGGCCTGTGCTTGATGTTCGGCAGCGATATCAACACAGTAACGAACAGCAGATGAACGTAATTCAGGTGGTAGTTGAACCATCAGATATTGAATAGCGAATAGATTGGAGTATTTAGATGCTATTCGTAGGTGTGTCAGATCCCAATAATAACCTTCTCGAACATTTTGTCGCAAGCGTTGAATATCGTTATTGACGATAAACCACTTATCGACCTTGGGCAATGTCGCCCGATCTTTGAAATATCGCCGCAGACGGTATAAATCGTTTCGGGTCGCGGATTGATTTCGAATCCGGTTGTCATACTGGACCGTAATGGGATGTACGTCAGACCTGCCTGCGATATTCTCACTATTATCAGATGATGGTCTCTGTGTAGTGATTGATGTCCTTCTGCCATTCAGATTGAGTTTAGTTGCAGCTGCCAATAAGCAGGTCCAGATGAATGTCGCTGACGTCACCGCCTGCGACATGATCGCACTCAGTGTCGCCCCCCGAACCGATATCATCGATTTCTGCGAGATCTCTGCAATAACCGGACGTGCTGACGTGGCCCCTGCCCTGAGCTAAACGTTGCAGCTGCAGCATCAGCAGGTTCAGAGTAGATCTTGGTTGCGCTTCATACTCAGCCGGTAACGATACACAGTTAGACTGCACCGGGCCAGTACCGCAGCTGCTCTACTGCTGGTAATGTATGCTGGACTGGAAAAGGCCAGCCCGACCCCAACGATACAGTAATCATCTCATGGCCCTGAAAGATATGTTGTCGGGGTCGTTGTAGTACGCTGAGGATCCAAGGTGGTTAACGACCAGGATCAGGTCGGCCTGGATGGCGCCGTTTCGGCCGAAATCAGCGCTGGGCGCGTCTGTATCACAGGCTCAGCTACCTGTTGTACCATCACGTCCAAAGACATCATTACTGCAACGTTCTTCGAAATCTGAGACGACCTTATCCATGCCTGGCAATGCTGATCCCCGTAGGGCACCGCCACCGCCTCGCCTACAACGCTCCGAGTCGGCGAAATTTCGTCGGCAGCGATCGGCAGCTGGACGTCGTTTGATCTCATGCCTGAATGATGAATGTCCTGGGATATCAAACAGTGTCAGATTCCTTCCACGACATCAGATTCATGATAGACGTTTCTATCGATGCAATCAAGAGAATTTCTGGAATAACATCTGGCGAGTTCCAAAATCACGTTTAAAGTATTTGACACCAATTGTTAACAATCAATGTATGTCTAGATGTATGTACCAGATCACAATATTTAATTCAACAGATGCCATCGATGCAATTGACGCCCGATTTCATGAACAACGCGACGACGATAAAGATGAGGAGCGTCTGCGTCGTGAACGTCATGATGAGATTCTATCACAATTCCGAGTGCAACGATTGAAGAATGTAAAGCGTGATCTTCGTTGTAGGTATCCTACTACATGTTTGGCTGGTAGAAGAGAACCTTTAGCTATTCGAATATACAAGACAGAATCAGCAGCTGCTCTTCATCAGAAACAGGTCGGTGTTTCATTATCATCAACAGAATAGTTGCTGATAAAGATCGAGGTTAGATCTGTGATAGATTATCACATCCACGACAACGTCGAAACCGTCCTGAATGTTCAAGTTCCGATATGATAGAATATCGTGGTCTTATTGTTGGTGATGATATTGATTATTTCTACAAAGATCAATATGATACAACTAATGCAGCTCTGGCATATGCTCATGATGTTTATCGATCTATGTTTCCAGACCAGGAGAAGTTTGTGAAATAGGTCGAGGTCACATTACCGAGCTGACATACATTCTAGGATGCAAGAGACAAATGATGAAATGGAAGTGCACGAGGGCCGACCTGTCAGGTGTCTGAGGCGACGTCAAAGCACCGGATCAATAACCAAGATCGCGGATGAGACACGACGGGAACTGAATGATTTCGAGACGCGGCTGATTATTGCCAATAGAGGGGGTTAGCTAACAGCCATAATAGAGAGCGGTAGAAATCAGCAATAAAATACAGATGAATTAATCGAATGGAAGAAGTCGGATATTGGATGATGCAGCGATAGCGCTAGGTACAGGAATACCACAACATGTTGGAAATTCATTCTCCAAGCAGCAGTGAGCGTCATCGGAGCGTTCTGTACCGCCATTGAAGGCGATTAACGACCCGAACATGAAATGCTGCATGATGGGAAGTTTTGAGAGAACTTCACCTCGATACATCTTGATCATGCCTGAGTTAACCTTCTCCCATGTCTTAATAGCAGATATATCATCTAACATTGGTGAATGCCATCGCAATGATGCTACTGTCTTCACTGAATTAATGAATTGTATACAGGCAAAATATAGATATTGAGGTGCTAGCTGTGTTACTACCTCACTGCTTCGAATGGCGCGAGGACGGCAGAACCTATGTCCTGAGAGACGATTTCAAACCCTAAAACCCTAACCCAGACCCTTATACCGATCAACTGCGCCGACCCGAATAGAAACGGCAGAAAGTGATAATCATCGAGTCCCCAAACACCATGAGATCCAGCAGGCTCAAGCCAGTACTTGAGCTGTAGTTGACGCATCACATCCATGTACCTATATAGTGACAGTTCGCTGCCGTACTGGGCCCGGAGCAACAAATATAAGCCGAAACCAACCTAGCAAATACGCATAGAACAAGATCGGTATCATCATCAGATGTAATAACACCGATCTGATCTAAACAGAGCAAGAACGAGAGGAAATTGACTTCATGTCCGGTCCCATAATCAATTCGCTGCCGATTTCCAAAACTCTCTTGCAGATAGACACCGATCTCGACGATGGCTTCGGGCGGCTGTACGATCGGCGCCAATAGAGACGATTGGTTTGAAGCGAGACGATCGTAGAAGAGGCGAAAGGCCGGATTGCCAAATCGTGATTGGTTGTTGTCTTGGGCGGGAATATCATCAATCCATTTTAATAATGTATCCAGCAATGATAATATCAACATAATCACCTACAGAGCTTGATTTAGTATAGAGAAAGTGGTGAGATAAATGGGCGACCTTGGATGGTGTCCTGCTTACGAGACGATCGGATGAAATAGGCACACCAATCACTGAGCTGTTTAGGCGTTCGATGAAAGATATGAAGAGCTGACAACAGCTGGATGCCAGGAAAGCATCGAGGTCTTCACGAGATCCAATCCGTTTCGATGGTTTTCGGAATTGATTGGATTTTGAATCTGCATGGAGTCTATGAGGATTCATGAAGATGTTATTGATATCATCAGACAGTAACATCAACAAATAGGCGCAACTTTTCAGGAATCCTGTTTTGGATAACTCGAATTTGTCGTAAGTCGGAAAAAAATAAAACGATTCCACAGGAGGGTTCAAAGAAATTTTTTGAGCAATAAGCAAGCTGTCGATGCATGATATCATGTGTGTCTGTATGTCAAAAGATTGCATTAAATGACAAGCATGGTATTGTGCTAGTTCAAAACACTGGTTTTCTAGCGCCATCACATGGCCTGCACTGCTGCAGCAAAATCGTCTATAGATCTTGAAGACCGGTCGTCAACACCAATCGTATATTCGCTGAGTTTACTTTTAATGGTTGCGATCGCGACACAATGCTGAGAAGTCCAGATTGTCTAAATAACATTCCTTTTGTTCACATTATCGATCATATGTAGTCTGCAAACTCCACAAGTTCGTTTCGCAGAAATTTGAGCATTTTTATAGGAAAATTGGAGTTTGCGTCCCGTCACGGAAGCTGGTTGCTGAATCACTACATCCGGTTTGTATAGAACCGGAACTTCAGCATTCGTATTGAGCTGTTGTTTGTAGTAGCAAGCTGTGAGTGACGACTCTCTCCATATTTTGTCATATTCTCATATCAGAATCCAGACGGAGAGCATATCAGGTGATCATGGAGCCCGCTGTTGCTGTTGGTATCATTGCCAATATTGCCAGCTCGGTCGGTATCGTCTTGTGCAACAAGTTTGTCTGGACACGATTCGGTCAGACCATGGTTCTTTCATTGAATTAAGCCGAACCTGAAACCATTATTAGGCTATAACTTTGTCGTGACATTGTCGTTTATGCATTTCCTAACCACAGCTCTTACAACACGAATCCTGCTGCGCTTAAAAATGTTCGAGTACAGGCCAGCGCCATTATCTGGCCTGTTGCCGGTCTCAATCGGGACGCTTGGAAGCGTCATTTTCATGAACTGTATTCTGATACACTTCTCTAAGTCTTGTAAACTGATTATCTTGATAGTGAACTTAGCGAAGAATTCGGTGGGATTCTATCAAGTATCAAAGCTGGCATGTATTCCAGCTACATTGGTGCTGCAATATATTCTTCATCGGAAACAGGTCTCGTATGAGACCAAACTGTCCTTATTGGTGATTCTATTGGGCGTCGGTATCTCGACTATTGCAGAGATCTCCATTAATGGTGATATCATGATTACTGGCGATATTGCTGAGTCTTCTGACATTGTTTCATACAGCTCTGGGATTGACGTTCGCCACAATCGCGGTCCTATTCACAGCTCAGGGACAGATCTTCACGAACACATCACAGCAGCAGATGGGTCTCGATTCTATGCAGCTTCTCTACCATACTAGCCCTCAGATTGCACTCGGCATGTTCGTCTGCATCTTTTTGTTCGAGGATATTGTCTCCATTGTTGAATTCGAATATTCATCCGCTCTTGTGTCACTAGTTCTATTAACGTGTGCATTAGCCGTTCTAGTGAATATTTCCAATTATCTGGTGATTGGGAAGACATCACCAATCACATATCAAGTCGTGGGCCATTCCAAGACCTGCTTAGTACTGATTTTGGGCTTCATTATCTTCCAGCAGCCGGTGACCTGGAGGTCTGTCATGGGAATCGCCACGGCCATGGCTGGTGTCATCTGGTACGGCGAGATCAAACGTGGCGAGTCGAAAAAGCCAGCTTTGCCTCAATACACGTCGGTCCCCAAAGAATAAAAGCCAAATAGGCGTTTATTTCATGGCGTCGAGGATCTCTTTGACAGCGTCCTCTGGTAGAACGACGCGTGATTTCACGAACAAATTCTGCTCGGGGAGCTCAATCCCATACTTTCGCGCCAATGGCGTCCAGATACGCTGACGAACGTTGATGAACCTGTACGGCCGATAAATGGCAGTGTAATACCATTGAGATGACTAACCAGTTACTGACTTGACGAACGGTCATGTGACTTTCTTTCGCTAATGCTTCTTTCTCTTCGTTGGTAGGATATGGCCTCGACATATGATCCAGGAACCATTGCTTCAGACGTTGTCGATCAGGTTGCATTGTTGCTGGTTGCTGTTGTGCCTCTTCTTCTGGCTGCTGCTGATCCTCTAACGCCACCTGTTCGCGAGTAAGTGGTATATGGATTAAGATAGATACAAACATACTCCTTGGATAGTTTCGTTATAATCAGCAGAAATCCGCCCGAGCCTATAGATGGCGGTCTCAACAAGTGAGTTCAGTAACGGCGCTGGAACATCTCTTTGAAGACGTTTCACGATTTCGTCAGCGAACGTTTGGTATTCTTTTACATTCTTTTGCAATATTTCATTAATATGTGGACTGGCAGATGACAATGTCGCCTATCAAATGAGATTTAGGCAATTTGCAATACGAGCGTCAATTGTTACCTTATCAGAATGTCGCCTTGGCAGTGTCATTCGGACGTTGCAAGAGAATGTGGTCACGTGATCTGACGATCTGAGGCAGTACTTGGAAACATAACTTTTCCTATGGCGACCATGCAGATAGTAATTAAGCCAATTGATTCAGCCAAAATGAGTTAACAACCAGAATAGTCGTTGCTTCAAGGCTTCGCTTCTGTGATGAAACCCATAATATGGGGATCTTTGTTTTGTAGCTGATAACGAATTCGCTATCGCAACGGGCAGCGCCCTTACTGCTCTACTTTGAAATCGACTTTTCTGGATCACTCATAACCATCGAGCATTGGTATTGGCATACAAAAAGCTGCTGTCAGATGTCTAACTTTGAGACCAAGGCGTTTTCGAAAATCCTGTTATTTTTGTCATTCGTCATATACCAACGATAAAAAGGAAATAAAGTTTTCGAGATTCTAAATTGACTTCGTCAAAAAATGGGCTTACAAATTGCTTATGGTTGTTACTGTAGGATAGGAAATGAAATCACACTGTTTTTCGATCCATTGGAGTTTTCAAGTTGTTAACTTCGGTCGATCTTAGAGCGTCACGTTGCAGAACTAGATATTGCTAATAGTTTCAGCTTGAAAAGCGGATGTAGTTGCCCCTTCTCAGCGCCAAATAAGTACCATTCCTTGCTGTTTGTTATTGTCAGATAAACTGATCGCAATAGTGAAATTCCGATTACCCATCTTTGCTAAGGTGGGAATCGTAGTCTGATTTTGGAGGAACCATTTGCCAGAAATCTTGAAACTGGTATGATTTACCTAAAAGAATCCTGAGGTGACAAACCCGTTGATAAATCCTGATTGAGTTACCCGGGATACATTCGACCATAATCACATCAAATATTCTCAACGTCTGTTGCGGTCCGGATGATTGATTTATATCTGTCATACTCAGAGACGATGAAGCCGAGATTGTAGGTGTTGGTTCCTGATCTTCGTCGTCAAGCGAATCAATGGAGACGTTTGGCAATAAATGCTGCAATGATCTGACACAGGTTTTGGAGATGTAAACACTGTAAGTTTGGTTTTAAGATTGCACGTGTTTGTAAAGAGCATTGATCAAAAACATTACCCTTTCTTGGGATCTCCATACCAGCGATCTTTTTCATTATTCGGGTTATTCTTGTGAAGTGATGGATAAATCCCGTTGATGCATGCAGTATCGACGAATTTTGCATCTGTTGTATAAAATCCAATACGAACCCTTTTGTCGTCGCCGTTACGATCAGATCGACTGAAAAAATTTCTCTTCCATTTCAGCCATCGATCATCGATATGTTTCGTATACACCTAGATAATTTAGTTCAAGAACGACAAGAGTCAATGCTGCATACTCGGTGAATAGACAGGACCTGTGTTAATGATTAAGGTAAGACGTTATTAATCAATGTAAAAAGAACAACCTGAACCGAATCAAAGGCAGGCGCATTTCCCATATGGCGTAAAAGAATAGATTTGCAGTGGATGTAATCGTCATGGTCTGGTTGCAACTCAGTAATTACACGTACATCTGATTGCTTGAACGTCTCCAAGGCTAGAGCTGCATTAGAAGGGTTATGACGTCCAAGATTGTTGTGTACCGTCCTCAGTTGAAAGTTCAAGAATAGCTGAAGCAATGCGACGTCTTGTATCAGATCGATTTATATGCAACAGCTGGATAAGCTCCTGTCAGTAAACAATAAGTAAGGGTTTTCTGAGCCTCATTTCATGCATGCCTCATCTTTCAACTGCAGTAGCTTATGTCCAGTTATTGCACTCTGTTTAACGAGCTGTGCAATGCGCTCGTCAGAGTGCGTTAGCTGCTTCAGAAAGTTGGCGACAACTTCGACGCTCCAATGGTGTGCACGTCCTCGAAATCTGTCGAATACGAGATAAGAAATTGACTGCATCGATGATTCCAGTAAACCTGTCAGGTATTAATCGCTTCCGCTTTCCACCGAATTCAGAGCGATATACGACTTGCTCAGACCGACAATCGGATAGCCATATAGCATCGTATACTCGACCATCACAATGATAAAACGTTCCAGGTCCCGATCTTTTGCCACGCTTGTACAGACCAGCATGGCAATCGCCAGGCTCAAATCTATATCGGACACCATTGTCGTTTATGATCTGAATGGAGGCCCAGATATACACACCATGACCTTCCTATAGAATATAGTAGGTTACAGACTATATTTGGGATCTTGGGGTCACCCCATCACCTTAAAACCATTATGCCAATGACCTTCATATCGACATCTATTACTATATATAGCAACGCCATATCCATCTCTTTTATCATTCAGCCATTCTCCATTGTACTCGTATCCCGACGCCGTCCATTTACCACGGCCATGGCGCCGTCCAGAATGAAAGCTTCCGGCGTATTCGTCACCAGTAGGATACGTTAAGGTCCCCTGTCCATGAGGCAAGTCTTGATACCATTGGCCATGATACTGAACTCCATTTGGGAACAGTTGACGGCCATTTCCTTGACGAAGCCCTTCATACCATTCACCTTCGTAAGTTTGTTTTCGATGAAATAGGCGACCGAACCCGTGGCGTAAACCTTTTCGAAATTGTCCTTTATATTCACTTCCTGATGAAGAGATAAAATACCCATTTCCATCAGGTAAGCCTTCTTTCCATTTGCCTAAAATGGGAGTATAACAATTCATGTGGTTTTACTTCAATTGAAATGCTCACCATCATACTTGGCACCCGATAATGCAAATAATTGACCGTGACCATCGCGCTCCCCAAGCAACCACCAGCCTTTGTAGTAATCGCCATCTGGCCAAATCTGTAGCCAGAATAAGCAGAAAGAATCAATTGTTTACAATTTATGTTCTCACGTGGATACCGTGTAAAGGTTTGGTATTACTGTTTGGTATCTGATTAGCATCATTGAAGTTCCGTATTGGAGTTGACTGCTTTTTTGTCGTATTTGCAAATGGTGCCGGAGGAAGTAGTCTCTTCGAGACAATGTCGTAGGTAAGGTCGTTATTAGTACATGCAATACATGCAAATGGCGATATCGATTGTGTCCAGACATCCAAGCACGAATTGGCTAATTCCGAAGATATACACTCAGCAAGATCATGACTGATCTCTTCGTCGTCATCACCTGACATTGGAACTTGGTCTTTTATTTTGCTTTTGATTTCCTCATTGATAGATATTTTATCGATCTAAATGTGTCCTTGATATTGATTTGTGATTTACATTTGTACTGTTATCGGATGGCGGAGATATATCATCGAGCTGTATTCTCGAGACTATATCCTTCAAGAGAATTGATGCTTTAGCGTCTTCGAAGTTAGAATAACCGATCCATTTGGAATACTCAATCTCTTGCAATTTCCAGCGAATAGCATTCAAAGCAGAACTTCGATGCTGATCATGTTTGATACTTGATATGAATTCAGTACAACTTGCTCGTGCATTAATATCTGAAAAAGTTAAACACTGTAAAATGGTAAAGGGAATCAGATCCATAATGTCTTCAGTGACGTTCAAGCATTCGTGAAGAACCTTGACAAGTACTAGTTCATCCTCTGCTGAATATGGTGGCGCAATCCACAACCGAACCAAAGCAATATCGGGCGGCGACGATTGTCGAGCAGCGAATATTTTCAAAATTAGCCTCAAAGCTAAAGGGCGCCTTCTTGAATCATAATGACATAGTGCTTTATAGACACTGGCAGTGTGGCCAGAATCTGCAAACAGGGGCGATATGCTTTCAACCAGCATATCACATACATCTGGACTGACACAATCCATTCCCAGAACGCTATGAATCAGATCATCGACGTCAGGCAGTTTATCAAGAAGTTGATGGAAAATGACAGCAATTAACTTGACAAGAAAGGCAGAATGGGTGCACCCATCGCTGATTTGCCTTAATGATGTCATAATGGTTGATATTCCCAACTCCACATTGATCAAACCCCGATGTTCTTCAGCGATGGCATGTAGAAAATTTAATGCTTTCAGATTGCGGATGCAGGCGTGGACAAAAAAAAATGAACTTAACAGACTCTCGATTAACGGTTGATGTCCCAGAAACTCATGAAGTGAACATAACGAATCTTCAAGGATCTCGTTTGAAAAAACTTGTTGATGCGTTAGAAGGCTTGTTAAAGTAGAGCCAACAACAGTTAAATCCTCTTTTGTTGAAGAATTCAAAATAAATAAGAATAACTGCTTATGCTTGGATAAACCGGATAAGAGACAGAATCGAAAGATATCTGTTCGAGCAGGTGTGGGAACCGTCTGGGCTTTAAGCAGCTCTATCAATGCTTCCTCTTCGATGAGTAGCCTTTGCCTAAGTGCCAATAACAAGCGATATGATTCAACTGTCACATTGAACAGCGAACTGTCCCAAATATTCGTCAGTGAGATAGACAGTTTTGACTTGAACGAGTTCGAAGCCTTGTGCTTAGATAGGGCGACAGGATTTAAAAGCATCAAGCGTAGCTCATCATCAATCAGTATGAGTTCAAAAAAACGTATAGACGGGCTTTGAGCTGATTCGATCATCGGCTGGAGAAAAACGTTGGGAAAACGAGATTTATCAGATGTGATGATCGAGAATAAAACGTCGGCATCGTTTTCAAGACGACAAAAAAGATCAAGCACGAGAGCTTGGCAATTTGCAGACGAGTCAATGATATTGTCAATTAAAGGCATTAATTCGGAAACTGGTCGCTGTGTCGAAAGAAAATGTCGACATAACCCAATACGAAATTCGATAGGTGCTCGAGAAAAAATGAGAGCTGGCAATGCCGATACTGCACACGATAACGTAGCAATATATTGTTCTCGAACTGAAGCTTTGGCACCTAGGATGGCTTCAGTCAAAAGTGTATCAAACTGTCCAGCTTGAAGTTGTAATAAAAGCTCCAGCGTAAAGTCGCCTTGTGAGAGCAGATTGGCAACGCATTGGATGACGTGATCTGGTTGATTTTTAAAGAGTTGCTGGGTAAGCCATGGGTAGAGAGTTAATAGGGATAGCAAATCGGAGCTGATCGAGCACGTCTGATGCGAAGGATGCTTTCTATGAGATGCAGTAATATGATGTCGGATGAGCTGGAGACCATCGGGCCTGGTCAGACATTTGGCCCATGGATGAATGTCTGAGGTCATATAAAGATTATCTTCTGATCGGCATTGCAGCCTAACCTAAAAATCTATCTCCGCTGTAATAAAATAATCAGACTCGCATTCATTGTTATCTGTGCAGATTCGGACGCAGCAAGTTTAAAATGTGTCGATAACGTATTAGTATAAACGAAATTGGTAGATGAGATATATGACTTGGATGAAGCTCGCAAAAGGTGAATTTCTGCTAAACATTTCATGTTTATGAGTGTTTAAGTGAAGGGGCCGGTATAAATGGTGTTCAGCCAAGTATCTAATAATGAGCTCGTGCTGAGCATTGTGATGGGTGACCTAATTCTGATTGCATTGATTCGGACTGAATAAGCATGCTCTTTCCTTTGAACAAGTGCGGCGACATCGCAGATCTTAGGTCATCTGGAGCCCCAGTTCTATTCTAGCAAACCAGCATAAGATGAATCCATTTCGACCTATGCAATTTTGAAACAAGTCCATCTCTATCAAAAACTATTTGCGATTTGATGGCGTATCTCATATCGTTACTGAGAATAAGAGTCTATAAAACAGCATAAACATGCGAAGGGCTTAGTGGTCTAGTGGCATGATTCTCCGTTCGGGTCGGAGAGGTCCCGGTTTCGATTCCCGGCTGAGCCCGTCATTTTCCTTTTTTGTCATCCAAGTGAGCAGAATAGAAGCGCTCTTCGGTTCTTGACAGCAGCATCCACTTCAAGGCACCAATCCATTGGGCCTTGTAGCTGTTAGGTTGGGTGGGATTGCTTCAGAAACAAATGAGGGAAATTGCGTTGGATACTGTGAGCGCTGCCCACGCTCGACTGGCGAATAACATGTGCACTGTTGGTATGCGACTGGCTGGTGAATGGTTTTACGTCTACGGGGCTTTCCTAATCCAATGTCTGCTATGTCATAACCATTTGTTACTGACAAATTCAACATGATCAAGTTCTACCTCTTTCTCGTCTTAGGGCTGATCACGGCCCTTGACGCACAAGTTAACATCGAAGCGATCCCAGATGTGACCGGGGCCAAACCTGAAGAGGTTCCTGCTAAAGCAGCAGAATCCTCCCCTGGTGTTAACGAGAACGAGCAAGAGTTTTTCGAAGGGTCTATCAAGGCTGGTGACTTGGACAATTTCCCGATACAATTCAGTTCTTTGCTGTGTGACGCGACTGACTGCATCCTGTTGGAAGAGGAAGTCGTTCTGGGTAATCATGTACAATTCGATGATTTCGCCATCGAAGAAGCTGTTAAGACTATTGAGTCAGTTCTCGATGCTTTCTTTAAAGTCTTCAATCTCGACAATGAGTTCAAGCTTGAAAAGCCCCAATCTGAGCCAACCGCTTCCGCTGCGTTGGAGTCGAATGCCTGAATTATCATACATCTCAAGTTTAATTTTCTAGATCATAATCATACATACTCGCTGATTTTCTTTCGTCTAATATCAGTCGTTTGCATATTGTTTCTAGTAGCGATGTTGTAGCATCTGCAACGAACATTTACAGCATTTGCCATAATTTGACCTATGTGTTTATTCTTGTTTATCAATCGTGTGGATTTACGGTATGTCGCTGTAATCGGTGGTGTTCATTCGCCTCAAATTTTCTGTGTAATCATGCACCAAGTGCTCAATTTGTGCAACTTCATGACGTATCTCTTCGTGCAAAGCGCTGTGCTCAGCATTGCTAGGATCTGGTAAGCCAAATGTCTGTACATGACGCATCACGTCGCCGAGAACGACAAGAATAGTTTGTGACGAGTCACTCCAGCTATCAGCATCTTCGATTTGTTCGAAATATCGATTGATGCGGTCGCTGTAAGACCGCACTGAACGAATATGATCATTATCTAAATCATTGCTTCCAGCATCATCTTCGCTTGTGTTCGTAGTAGCGGCATTCAAAGTTGTTGTGGATAATGTTCTTGTCGACTTCAGTCTCTTGGCATTAGAACAGTTAACGTCCACTGTCTCGCCAATATGATTGTTGCAATCATCTTGTTGGAGCGATTGGTGCTTAGTATCATTTCTGCCTCGCTTTGAGCGAACAGCTTCGGTTCTCGGTGGAGCATTATTGTCTAATTGAATCACAAGCTGAAGGCCATGAGGACCTTGACGAACAACCCTTGTAGAAATAGGATCGCGCTCCAAAAGTGGTGTTAGAACTGCTGGAACCGGCTTGCTGACAGCAATTCCACCTCCCGGCTCCGCCTTCGATGTTGGACCATGATTTGATATCAAGGCTGTCTCGCATGGCATTGCAGTCTCTAACTGGAGACGTCGGGCCCGAATTCGCTGGACACAGCGGCACCCGCGAGAGGTTGATTAAATCGTTAAGATCTCGCTTCGATCCTAATGATATTTAAGGTTCGCGTGTGCCCTTATAGGGAGATACATCAATCTTGACATTAAATATCCTATATTTACGTACTAATGTGTATATAATAGGCACGAGAAAATCATCCAGCAGCACGGCTCAAGAACCCTGAATACAGACCAATAACATGGCTTCCGAGCAAATGCAGTACGAAAAGGAGACATAAGTAGGAGATGGTCCGATGGCAGAGGAGTGGTCACATTAATTTTCTCTTGCTTTTATACACTCACTTAAGGAGACGCGTACCCGCGCCGCTCTTATTACTATCATCATGAAGCTTGAAGCTTTATGGGGCGGATTTGGGGCTGCTGCTGCCTTCATAGCTGCTGTCGGCTTAGCCACTCTGGTTAAGATCTATGGCAATGACAACACTGCTGTACCGTTGGCTGATATTACCCCTGATCCTAAACGTTTTCCTCAGTATATCCAGACGAAGCAAGGTTGGTTATCCTGCATCTTAAATCGTTTATTATACTGAAAAGGTACAGGACATTGGCTATTCTGGAGGAAATGGTTTGTGGCTTTTGCTGAATCGATAGTGCAATTCATTATGAAGTAAGGACTGTTCCGGATCCAGAAGCTGTGGTTTTTTTAGCTCACGGTTTTGGTGAACATTGTGGGCGGTATGAACACGTTGCTCAGTATTTAGCAAGTCGAAAGATCAACGTATATGCTGTAGACCATCAGGTTTTGAATACTTCAGTTATATCTCGTACTGACAATTGAGCTGTTATCGCATAGGGACATGGACAATCAACTGGAACATTTACTTTTTTCCAGAAATTTGAACATTTAGTCGACGATTTCAAGTTTTTCATAGAGACAACAGTCTCAACAATGAACGATTTCGAAAAAGCGCTTCCCAAGTTTTTGCTTGGTCATTCAATGGTAGTCAAAAACAGTTTTTTATAGCGTTCTCTTACTTGCGTAGGGTGGAGCTGTAGCTGTCCATACTGCATTATTATCCAAAAATGAATTTACGGGTGTCATTCTTTCTGGTCCAATGCTCGCTCCAGATGCTTCAGTGGCAACCCCAACTAGAGTTAAAATGGCTAAGGTTATTTGCTATAAGGATCATATCACCAATTATCAGTAACTGTGGTTCTTAGATGATGTCGAAACTCCTACCCAAGCTGCCAGTTGGCTCGTTAGATATCAAAACCATTTGCTCAGACAGCACTGTAGTCAAGCTGGCGTTATCTGACAGATTATACAGTGAATTGCCAATGGTAGCTAGGGTGGCTTATGAATTTCTTGCGGAGATGGATTATTTGCAGTCTGTGGCTGCCGAAGTTACTTTTCGGTACTACGTTCTCTTCGGAAGTGATGATAAAATCGCTTCAGTCGAAGGAATTTCTCTATGGCATAATAACACTAAAAGCCCTGACAAAAAGTCGACTTGCTTTCCAGGCCTATTCCATGAGCCATTCCACGAGGTAAATGGTTGCTCATGGGTACTTGCCGAATGCTCATTCAAACGATTTCAGCGGGAATCTGAAGAGGTTCTAGATTCTGTGGCCAAATGGATTCGGGATCGATTAACCATCAATGAACCGATAACCCTTTCCGTATAACGGAAATGCTCAACCAATTATGAAAACTGGCTCTTTGAAGATCGACTTTAAACTTGTTCTTTGTTCACTATGCTATAAAGCGCGAAATCAAGCGTTTGATTTCGTCTTCGACTACTTAAGTTGGTGAAAGGAATGCGCTTGCAATAAAAAAAAAGTGAAAATATTCACGCTCAAACTGGGAGTTGGCAAGAATGATTATAGGAAAACTGCTCTAAAGTAGATCGGGGCAGATTGCAAAGAAACTTCGAAAGATCTAAATCATGTACGTATTCATGGTGATTAAGTTGCCGGTCCCAGTGATCTATTTATCTTACCAGTCGCGATCGGTACTCGGTGAGTGGCGCATTTTAGGGTTTTGATTGCGCAGCTTCTCATATATATTGAGCTCGCAGATCAGTTCCGCAGTTCGGATTCCCCGTCTCGGTCACTTCCTCTCTTCTCCATTTTCACAGTCGCACCTTGTTTGTTCAAGTGATCTGGAGGTTGCCTCATCATGGCTTCCACTGACGCCATCGCCATCACCTTGGCTGTAGCATGTCCCATTATCGGTTTCACTGCCGCTGCCATCTTTTACCTGCAGACGCGTAAAATTGAAATCGACCCTGCTCGTGACACCAACTTGAACTCCAAGACTTCCGAGGTAAATTTTCCGATTTCCGTCGAATTATCAATTCAATGCTAACCGTGCGCCTTGCGTTTTATCAAGGAGATTGTTCACATTGTTGATGCTATCAGCGAAGGCGCTTACTCTTTCCTGTTCCGCGAATACATGTACATGGCTGCTTTTGTATTGTATGCATATTGTCTCTGCTGTTTAAACTATGTAACTTAATTATCTTTTAGCATCTTCGGTCTACTGATCATCTTTGTTGTCGGAATCGCCACCAATCATTGGGTTGATGGTGTTCTTACAATGGTCAGCTTCGTTGTTGGCGCTTGTACGTCTATAATGTCCGGATTCATCGGAATGGCTATTGCTGTTTTCGCCAACGGCCGCACTGCTGTGAAATGTGCTGAGAGCTTGCACTCCGGTTTCGTCACCGCCTTCAGAGCTGGTTCTGTCATGGGTCAATCTCTCGTTGCTCTGGGTGTCTTCGTTCTTGTCGGATTGCTGTGGCTGCTCAATGCCTACTACAACTTCCAAGCCGACAAGGTAAATTCGTTTCGCAGCGATCTGTACTTTCTAACATTTCTTTGTAGGAGGCTTCTGTTCGCATGTTTGAGGTCGCTGCCGGTTACGGTCTCGGTGGAAGCTCCATTGCTATGTTTGCTCGTGTCGGTGGTGGTATCTATACGAAGGCTGCCGATGTCGGCGCCGATCTTGTAGGAAAAGTCGAAGCCGGTATCCCCGAAGACGATCCCCGTAACCCTGCTGTTATTGCCGACAATGTTGGTGACAACGTTGGAGACATTGCTGGAATGGTAATTCTCATTGCTTTCTTTCGTAGCCAGCGTTATAATTCTGCTTAGGGTGCCGATCTTTTCGGATCATTCGCTGAAGCTACCTGCGCTGCCATGGTTCTGACTACGACTATTGATACCAACTTCGTGTCTCATTCTTGGGCGTTGTTCTTGTACCCATTGTTGATCTGCGCAACTGGTATCATCTTTCGTTCAATTCCACCTCAATGATGCTTATAAGCTCTAGGCCTTGTCACCTCCTTAGTCATCGCTTTGGTTGCATTTTACCGCCGAATTCAATACGAGAAAGATGTCGAAACGGCTCTGAAGCTTCAGCTCTGGGCTACGACCATCATGCAAACTGCTGTTGTTTTCTTTATCACCCGGGTTGTGCTCCCTGATTTTCTGGTTTTCTCTGGTAACTCTTCCCAAGTTCACTGGTATCATATTGCGTTTAGCTTCTATATTTGTTGATTAAATTGTTGCTAGGTATTCTATTGCTATTTCTGTCTGCACCGGTCTTTGGTCTGGTCTTCTTATTGGATTGGTCACTGAGTACTATACATCGAATTCGTATTCTCCTGTTCAAGAAGTCGCCGAATCGTGTAAATCTGGTGCTGCCACCAACGTTATCTACGGATTGGCTTTGGGATACAAGTCTGTTATCGTTCCAGTTATCTGTTTGTGTGCCACTATCTACATCAATCACACTCTTTGTGGTATGTATGGTATTGCTATGGGAGCTCTTGGTATCCTCTCTACTATGGCTTGTGGTCTTGCCATTGACGCCTATGGTCCTATCTCTGACAATGCCGGCGGCATTGCTGAGATGGCTCACATGGATCATTCTGTTCGTGATACTACCGATGTTCTTGATGCTGCTGGTAACACAACCGCTGCCATTGGGAAAGGTTTTGCGATCGGCTCGGCTGCTCTCGTCAGTCTTGCTCTTTTCGGTGCTTTCGTATCGCAGTCATCTGTGTATGTCCCTTTTTTTCTCAGCGAATGTTCTTTTAAATATGATGTAGATTCAAGTCTGACGGAGGGATACCCGTGGTCAATCTTCTTAATCCGATGGAATTCGCTGGGCTGTTACTGGGAGCCATGATTCCTTACTGGTTCTCTGCCATGACCATGAAATCCGTCGGTAAAGCTGCTTTGAAGATGGTCGATGAGGTTCGCCGTCAGTTCCGAGAGGACCCTGGTCTTCTTTCCGGTAATCTAATTTCACCGTTTCTCGATTTATTTTGAACGTCATGTCCAGGTGAATCTCGGCCTGACTACAAACGATGTATTCAAGTTTCCACTGATGCTTCTCTTTCGGAAATGATTGCCCCAGGAGCATTGGTTTTGTGTACACCTCTTTTCGTCGGTTTTGTCTTTGGACCTCGTGCTCTTGCTGGTGTTTTGGCCGGTAGTTTGGTCTCATCTGTCCAGCTTGCCATTTCCGCTTCTAATACTGGTGGCGCTTGGGACAATGCCAAGAAGGTTGGGATATTCTATTCTGTGCTACAAATTGAACCCTCAACCTGATTCTTGCCTAGTTCATTGAGAAAGGAAAGATGGAGGGGCACGCCAAGGGTTCAGATGCTCATAAGGCTGCTGTTGTTGGAGACACTATCGGTGACCCTCTTAAAGACACCTCCGGCCCTGCTTTGAACATTGTCATGAAGCTGATGGCTATATTGTCACTCGTCTTCGTTCGCTCTTTCCCAGAAAAGGGCTGGCTTCACCTTGGCTAACTTGGCCATCATTCCCTTGCAATTTTAAACCTGGAATAGACATTCATTTACTTATCGATTTTTTGTCATATTTGTGATTGAACAATGATTGTGATGGGACCATTTTGAATACCGTTCGTCTTCTGCAATCCTAATTGTCAGATCAGATATTGAACAGGAAGTCAGAGAGATCCAGCTTGACGTCTTTGAGAATCGTGCCTTCAACTTGGAAACTTTGTTGACCCCTGCAGGTCGGACTATGCAGGATTCCCATGGCAAAATGATCATCCAACAGAAACAGTTTCTAAAGATATTGATTTTCACAAATTTGAATATTCAGAGTTTACATAAAGTTATGACTTCTGAGCATTGTATTGAGATGTTTAAGCCTTGACATCAATTGGCTTGATGCCCATAGCCAGCAGCTTCTGCTTAATACGGCCTTTGCGTTCCTGGATCGACTTTCGAGCCTTCTTGAAGACAGGCCAGGTGGCAGGCTTCTTGTAAGGTGCTTTGCGAACCTTGAAGCAGCCGCGTTCCAAAGGATCACGCTTCTTGAAGGGATCAGCCCGGATGGCGGCGTGAATCTTCTTGTACAGGTCCTCGATGTTACCGGATTTCAGGCCGGCCTTGATGAAGGCAGAGAACTGCTTCTCATAAGCAGCTGGATCGTTCTCTTCCAGCTGAGCCATGTATTCAGCGACATGACCACCATAAATGAGCTTCTTGTGTAATTCAGGGTCGTATTCGGTCTCACCGCTCTCAGACTTGCTAGCGCCTGGGAATCGCTTCTCTGAGTGAGGAATGTTAAGACCACCATCAACAGCACCCTATGAACGATATTTCAGAAAAGTAATCAGATGCGATTAAGGAGACAGTTACCTTCAGGGCACCAAAGATACGAGCACCAGTTGTGGTACGAGCCAGACCGACATCGAGCAAAGCCTTGAAGGGCTTCTTGGCTTCTTCATCGTCTTCATCAACAGACACGATGAATGGTTCACCAGTAGCCTCAACAACACCTTCGTAGTCCAGACCGAATTTCTTGTTAACTCGGCGAGCAAGGAGAAGACCAGTAGCATAGGCAGTAGCGTAGTTAGTGTTGCCCTTAACAGGGAGTCCATAACGAGGCAATTCATGAGAATAGGCAGCAACCAAGCAGTTATCGTGTGTCAGATCTGCAGAGAAAATCTGGCAGATAACATCGCGGTTCGTGATACGAACAACGAAGCGGTACTTGGGAGTAGCATACTTGTTCTTATCCTGGGTGACAAGACGCTGACGAGCATAGTAGTCGGTCTTGTTCTCGCGACGACGGCGATACTTGACCTGGTATCGCTTGTAGTAAGCCTTGTTCTTAACGACCTTGATGAAACCCATGGCTATCTCTGTTGTTTACGAGATTATAGAAGACGATGATCAGACTGCAAGAACCATTTCGGAGTCCGTCACGCATTTTCCATTCATATACGAGATCTCCCCTAAGTATATCAACTCATACATCCCCAAAATCAGAACTTTCTGTTTTTGCATGTGACTTAAATCGTCTGATATCAATGTTCTGTTGATTAAGCGAGTATCAGGCTGCAATGTAAAATCAGCATTAACTGGAAACTGGCGTTACGTGTAGAGAGGATTTCGTTACTTTCAAATTTGTAGACCTGAGACATGATATTTAATGAATGTTAATACCATATTGGATAATATACAGATTGTAAGGATCGAATGAATACAGAATCGCTCTAATACAATCATGAAAGAGCTTAATATATGTTATTTATTTGGAATCTTTACGAACTTCTTCGTGCCATTCATCGACTTTCTTCTTCACCAACTGGAACGTCTTTTCAACATTTGGAATGGAGTCATATCTGAATATAGGAAATATTGATCAGATATACAGAACCAATACTACATTCTGTCATACGTTTGTTCTAAATAGATGCCAGTAATCACTATTAACCATTATTTAATACAATAAGACAATGTCTTCCTATCTTGCCTACCTCCGGTTATAAAAGACACGAATCGGCTCATAACGTTGGAACAAAGCAAGAGGGCAGATACCAGACGGACGGAATGTGGTGCTGGGATCTAGTACGGTCGCGATCGTCCTGACACCTGAATTTCGTAAACTTGATCAGAAGTCGATCGTAATATAAATTCACCGATTTATCTTTGAGCGGTGATTTCATTCATCCTTGATTTCTTTGAAAATCGGTTTGCAGACGTTGGCTTTCAGTTTGCAAAACTATTGAAGCTTGTTCCAGATAGAGACAGATTATGATCAAGGATATCTTTTTGACCGAGTTACTATCAAATAGCTCAAATCATGTAAATTCCATCATAAGATTACACAATAACATATCTTTATTATCAATGACATTACAGAATCGTGAGAAACTGCACTTCTCTATAATTTCCATCATGAAACCCAATTCACAAACCTCAGAATATCTGACTATCAACAAATCAGAGCCAGGTCACGTCATACTACATTTGAGCGTGCTCTGCTCTACTGGCCCGTTGCGCCAACTTAATTTACAAGATGCGGTCTCGAGTCGACTATGAGATCGTGAAGCCATACAATTGTATGCAGCATACAGATTGAGATAAGTGCCAGGGCTGATACTCATCATTTACTTCGACCATAACAAGCCCACGACTAGCATTTGTGCTCGAATAAACGTATGAGAGATATTTTTGGAATCCTATTTTGTTAATAGCTGCAGTAAATAGAGTAACATGCTTATTTGTATATGGTAACAAGCAGTTAGAAAATTATTAGTGATTCAATCGCTATTGTCATCGTCGCCTTAACTGTCAGAAACTGTAACAGCTTGAAAAAACATTAATATCGGTTCCATTATGATGGCTTGACGATTTCACGTCATCAACCTCACGCATGTATGGCAGCAACGACATGCACCAACATCAATAATCGGGAGAGAAATTTTAGAGTACTTCGCTCCCCAAGTCTCACGAATTACGTGGCCTACCTAGCTTATATTGAATGATGCGAAAACCTTCAAGACAAGGCAGTATAATCCAGTTGATGAGCGATATGCAACAGGTACTTTAAGCATAGAGCTCTAGCTGGTTATAGACAGATTCCAGTACTGATGATTACTAACATACTTGTAACGTGCATATTAATAAGATGATAATACAGAAGAGGCCGAGTTCGTATATGCATGTCTGCGTTAATAGTGCGGGATCCTGTATTAGATTCACGGACTCCGTGATCTGGATAATCTCGCCTCCGATCTCCTGTAAAATCTCGTCGTCGTCACCATGGTCTTCAACAAGTTCGTCGAGATCGGCCGTGTCGTCTTCATCAATTACGGCCCCGACTACGGCAAGCTGGCCGTCATCATCGACGTTGTCGACCAGAACCGTGCTTTGGTCGATGGACCCAGCGTCAACCGTCACCAGCTTGTTTTCAAGCGCATGACTCTGACTCCCTTGAAGATGTCCATCTCTCGATGCCCCCGTCGTGGCACCCTCTTGAAGGCTTGGGAGAAGGATGAAGTTGAATCGAAATGGTCCAGCACGAGCTTTGCTAAGAAGATCGCCAAGCAGCAATCTCGGGCCTCGCTCACCGACTTTGGCCGATTCCAGGTCTTGATGGCTCGTAAACAGAAGGCATTCCAGCTGAAGAAGGAGTTGTCCCAACTCAAGAAGGCCAAGCAGTAAATCTGTCGTTTATGACAACCAAAAATAAATTCATCTTATCTACAATCGCTTCTCGACAAGTTCTAGACTTCTTAGCATGTTAAGCACAGTTTATCAGGTACCCTGAGTGGAATCAACATTGAGCTGCCGTGAGCCTTCATCTTTGTCATAGTATTCTGCAGGATGTTCCCTCTTCTGCTTTGATCTACCAGATCCATCTACTGCTACATCTCCATCTGTGAGGTCGCCATTGATCATATCGCTAGTATAGTAATCGCTGGGAACCTAAAGGAAATTTCACAAAAGTCACAATCAAATCCAAAACGATGTGCCTAAATACTAACTTGTTGCATCTGCACACTAGGTGCATGTTCCAGAGTTTGCAAATTTTGAAAAATTTTGCTCTTGATGTCTTCGAGGTATTTGCGAGAATTTTGGTTGACAGCATTCGTTGGTTGCAAATGCAATTGAAAGTCAGGCGAGTAATAATGAAAGAAATCATTGTACGGGATGCTATTTGAAATCTCGGTACCCAACAATACTAGGATCCTCGTTAGCTAGATAGAAAAGAACCTTAAATGAAACAAACCTGAAGTTTCATACGCCCAGCAGCGGGATACATTTCGGATATTATAGCCGCCACCACCAAGAACCAATGTAGGTAAACCGAAACTCTTCACAAATCGCACAGCCTCGCCATGCCCACGAACTGTTAAATTGAAGCATCCCAACCGGTCCCCTGCAAAGAATCAGAAGGAGGGCCGTTGATCTAATCGAATAGAAGAGATGTTTACCAGTTAAAGAATCAGCACCGCATTGAAGGACAATAGCTCCAGGCCTGTAAACTTCCATGACCTATTGAGGACATGTTATGAAAATGAATGACGGTCATCTAAGGCCGACAAACCTTGGATATCACCGGCTTGAAAACCATCAAATATGATTCATCGTCTATGCCAGCATCGAGAGGAAAGTTTACAGCATAATTCTTTCCCAAACGAGCTCCAGTATCTTTGACATCACCTGTACCAGGAAAGAAGTTTCCGAACTACAAGCTAAGCTAACAGTCTGTTACCAGTTTAGAATAGTTACCTTGTGGAATGAGACTGTCATAACACGATCTGTGGTATAGAATGCCTCTTCGACGCCATCACCATGGTGAATGTCAATATCAATATACAACACGCGAGCATGATACTAAATCTAAATAAATTCGAAGATCAAAAGGCTGACCTTGTAATCACTAACCTTCAGAAGCTCTAAAATGGCCAATACAATGTCATTTATATAGCAAAACCCAGAGGCTTCTGCCTTCTTTGCGTGATGTAATCCACCAGCCCAGTTAATGGCGATATCAACCTTACGCAAGCATTAACAGTCATTATCAGAATTCAGAAAGCAATAAACCTCGCCATTATTCAATTTTACAGCACCGTCTAACGAAGCGCCAGTATAAGTGGCACAGAAATCATAGATGCCCTCAAAAACAGGGCAATCTGTGAACTCTCCAAGATTGACTAAAAATTAATGAAAAAGTGCCAGTTTTCATCAGCGAAACTCACATTCTTCCATTTGAGTCATTAGCTCTTTGTAATTGTCAGGGGAAACACGCTTAAGAAAATCAACATAATCAGAGCTGTGAAATTCAGCCATTTCCTGGGAAGTGGCAATGTGAGGCGTCTACATTCACATTTTAGACAAATCTGTCAGCATAACGATGAAAGGCATACGTAAACATCCATTTGTCTGTACAATCCGTAGCCAAGAAGGAGAGAATGTGTCATTCTTAAACGATGAGGCTTCATAGGATGCCCAGGGCCATAGTAATACGATCCATAATCCCCTTCACTAATGTCAGCATCTACATAATCAGAATAGCCTGGCACCCACCATCATAGAAATAACAGACACGAGACATCGCCTGATTGATCGATGATATGGCTGTTACCTAGGTTTGATGTTGCCGAAAAGCCACGACTCGATTTGAGAATCGTCGCGGACTTCAAGTCGTATTCTACTGGAGTTATTGTATGCTGTATAGGATTGCATTTCTAAGCTGAAAAAGAGAGTTATGATGTAAATCTACCTTTAGACTGGTATATAAAATCTATTTCAATATTGCTTGAAGTTTATGATTGAAACGTGGCTGCAGTCGGGATCAGACTTAGGACCCTGCTTATTTGTTATTAAACTTTCGAAACCATCATGGTCGTCAATGATGTCGCGTCTCCAATTCTGTCCAGTTCACAGATTCAGACCGTTCTTGATGCCTGGCAAGGTTCGCTGTGAGCTAATATTGTGTCGATTGATAAACACAGAGAAGGAATTGCTCTGGATGAGCTTCGGCCGATGATAGACCGTCAGGCGTTAGCGATGAAATCTGCTGAAGAACGAAGTCAAAAAGCTCGAAGGCAACTAGCACAACTGTTGAAAGTCATAAAACAACTACAGCAATCGGAACAAGACCAAACTATAGTCAATGTATTTTTTTTCGATCGTATAATCGCCATTAGTAAATTTCGGTCTCTCAGAAATCAATTGCTGATATGGTCAAGTCGTTCCAGAAAGAAGTCGATGAATTAACTAAAAGGAGTACATATGCCGAAAATTGTTTTCAGCAGGTAATTCGGCACCAAGGTCGCTTCTGCTTCACGGGTTGAGCTCACCCTTTATTCAAGGTTTACAGTAAACTTTACGTAGCACCAGATCCAACAGTTGCATTGTCAATGGCAGTCCTGTACCATAAAGAGAAGGTAGAAGCCGATAGCATGCACAAAGTTTCCTGGATTGATTTTTGCAAAGGAAAGGACGTCGTCTCTCCAGCAGAAACTGCATGTTTATGAATCTGAACTTAATCAAGTTAAAAATCAAGAAGTAGTCAGAAAAATTATCACTTTGTTTTTCAGACAATTGCTTTAGGTTACTATTCGAGAGCTAGAACTACGTATCAAAGAGCTATCTGAAGGGGAAGCATCACGATCCTGTAAGGCACTTTCATACGTTTGAATTTAGTTATATAACGCTTGTAGCCAATGATTTGAAGGCGCAAGCAAAGCAATTTGAACTTGAACGGACTCGTTTGGTGAAGGAATCGCAAGCAAAAGAAGATCTGTTACAGCAACAGGTCTATATATTCTGGTTGTTATTTTTTGGTTCGCTATGAAATGACTAGCTCATTAGCTTCACAAATGTCGCGATTTGCTTTCGAAGACGCAATCGCAATTGGACGATTTACAGAGTAAGATGGTTGTAATCCATGATCGAAAAGAGAAGGAGGACTCGGCTCGTGAACAATTCTCAAACTCAATTAGTGAAGAGTTGATATTTGTGAAATCTCAGCTGGCTTCATTGAAGCATGATAACGTAAGCTAGCGTGCACAGATTCAGCGATATCGATATGGCTTTAGGCGATATTAAAAGCTTCGTTATCGCGTGCATCAGACCAGTCGACCAATGAGGTTTTATCGGAAGCTAAACGGCAATCGTTGGAGTCACAGCAGGTGTTAGGTATCTTATCAATACACCCGAAAGTAGCTTTGTTAAAAACTGTTAGAGAAATTGCTACGCGATTATAACGCGTCGTTACAACAGAATGAACTTCTGCGTCAGCAGCTTAATGATGAAATTAATACTAATGCTTCAACTGAGAAGCGATATCAAACAGAAATCGAACTTCTTCAGCAGAAGACCAATTCTCTTCAGGTAGTTGTTACTGTTTTTTCGCCGTGCCAAATGTTGACTTCATTATTCAGGATACTATAAAGTCGCTCCCTTCTTTAGATGTAGTGAACTCTCTAAAGAAGCAACTCAAAGTGCTTCAAGTTTAGTTGTATCTACATATGCAGTTCATGTTTTCTTAGAAACGTTTGTTAGATGGTCAGTTTTTCTGCCATCGAAGAAGGAGAGGCGTCAACGGATCTAGAAAGAGCTTTGCTTACGAAGGCCCAGAAACTCGAATCCGAATTGACCAAGTACTAGTGAATTGCATCAATCGGGCATTGATGATGATACTTTTCAGGATGCGAATCGAGCAAATATCGTTACAAAAACAGCTTGAAGAGGCATCATCTTCTCTGCAAACCAGCCAAAACCAGGTATACACAGTCGCAGTCAGTTTGATTCATATTTATCCAATTTAAACTCAGAACGCTCATTCAAGCTCCATAATGGAGAAACTTGAGTCCACGATAGCAGATCTTTCAAGAACCCCAAGTAAACCTTTTCCGAAGCTCAAGCAGTCATGCCTAAAGAACTCTGACCTCTTTGATCAATAGTTGCTGGATCTTTATTCATGTCGCACCAAACTTCGATGTCGAATACAAGCGAGATAATAACAATTCAACGTGATCGATACAGAAAAGCAGTGGAGGTATTTCAGCATTTAGGGTCACAAATGATAGACTGAGAGTTACAAGTCTCTCGAAGTGGAGAAATCAACCCTACAAAGTCGCAATGAATCGCTTTCACAGCAGTTAGGCACACTTCAGAAGGACAACGAGAACTTGTACTTAAGGCTACAAGCCATACAGTCTTATAACAACAAAGGCCAAGGTATTCGCAGGCAATTGATAGCCGATCTTCACCGTCTAAAGTTTGGTTTCAAAGCTGATTTGGAATCTGGACGCGCTGTGGAAAGTAAGTATGCCAAAATTATCAACGAAAAACAAAACCCGTTCAAAAGATTCGCCCGTTATCAGAAACAGAAAAGGTAACAGGAATGTTTTTCTTGCAACTGTAAATATAATGCTCATATACAGCTACGCTGAGCTAAATATTATGGAAAAAATGATTTTGAGCAGTACTAAGATGTGTCTGGGCCACAAGACTCTGCGAACAGCGACTTTTCTCTATATGGTCACTTTGCATGCTTTGGTTTTCATCTCTCTGCTGACACATACTGTTTTGTCACATTGTCCACAAAATTCAAAGCATTAATGATTAATATGCGTTTGCGTCAACATAAACCTATCTGTGATTCTGTATGATGATATCGTTACTTTGAAGAGTAAACATGCAGCCAACGGGCACATGGTCGCTGGGCCAAAATGCATTTGGCGGAGGATCTAATGTCATCGTTTGCAGATCAGCGGCTCCTTTCAATGCATGAAGGGCTGCTACCGGTACCAGATTCGTTCTTGTGTAAAAAATGAAGTCGAGTTCATAGGACGCAGCTTGGGTGAAATACGACGGCAGCCTCTTTTTATCAGCTTGAGCTGAACAGAATCGATCCATAAAATGTTCTACATCTTCGAAAATGAATTGATGCGGTTCTTCAAGTTTGCCATGTAGAAAATCTGCCACATTGCTGTCGTCATCGTCGTTGAAATCTCCACATAAGATCACTGGGCAACTTTCAATGTCGTACTCAGAGTCTACAATATGTGTTTCAAGACGATGTAGAGCTTTCCTGGCTTGATGTAAACGCACATCTGCTTTATCTGGGCTCGCTTGCAGGTGCATATTGCCAATAAAAATATTTCTTGACTGCACCTTCCAACGAAGTTGAACTAACAGCGCTCTTGATCGTGATTCGTGCCAGAGAAGTTCGAATTTATCAGACTGAAAAAGCACTGCTGTGACAAATAATGGCATGTGCGACGATTTCTTTGGATCTTGCAGAATCATAGTATATCCGTATTGAGCAAACTGCTTCTCTAGATCTCTCATAATAATCGGATCCAGATCGACTTCCTGCAGACAAATGATGGAAGGCATCATAGCAACCAACAAATTGACGATGCGTTGCAGCCGATGCACCCATGCATGATATTCAGGATCACCTGTATAGCGGTCATGGCGATGCTGTTCGAGACAGGTTTGGGAAAGAATGTTGAAGGAGACAATCGAGAAGTTGTCACATCCGTGATGGATTAGTGAATTGATATTGAATCTATAGGGAGGATGCATGTATGATAGAAATAAAATTGGGGTTAATGGGTATACTTTTGGGGGCACGTGTCTGTATCTTACATATCCGTTCTCTCCGATTGGCGCTCATTTGATTTACCATTCTTTAACCTAATTTTACATCGATGGTACATACCATCATAGTCTAATGATTCGACCCGGTTGGGTCCGGTAAGCCTGCTAATTGGGCGAACTCGGCAGTTCGTTGCTACTGGTGTCGCTTTCGATGCTGGCCGTGATAATGCTGGAGCTGAAAATGAACGCGGGATGGATTTGTCATGATGTCGGTTCTCGATCCTATTCACATTAGGTCAACAATGAACTTTCTATATTACACTCAGGAGAAAAATACGATTTCATTTTCAGAAGTAATCTATTAAGCTCAGTGACATTCGCATCTAAGTTTCTTTTGCATGATACAGTGCGTCGTCTTGTTGGAGGCATGAAAGCAGGCAATGGCTTTCCAGGAAATCGTATCACCAAACTTGATTGATAAGGCGTCATCTGCGGTGCTGTTACCGGATGAGGCGATCTATAGGCAGATCCTGATTAGGATTGGTGCAGGTCCACATAATGCATATTACTGCAAGGATTTAGAGAATCGTGGTGCTTGGAATCCAAAAGCCGCTTTTGCTGTTGGTGGTTTTATCCTGTAACCATGATGGAAACAATTCTCGTAATAATCACGGGAGCAGATCGACCCAGAACTGGTCGTACATCGTCTTAGGCCTGATCCTCCAAATCGCGTTACACCACGACCAGATAAAGTTGAACGTGGTGTCAATAATCGATCCTCTCGGGTCACCGTATCGCCATTTGGACGACCTTTGAGTCTGCTGAATGGCTGAGATTGTTTTCGTACTAGAGTGCGACCTCGTGGTCGTTTGAAATGCTGTAGTCTAGTCTTTGGAAGTTTCAGCATTTCTCTGGAGAATGATGTTTTAAGAAACCGATTGCATGCGATTGTTTGCGATGTCTGAGATGTTTCTGGTTGCGGCAGATGATGATGTGATGAAAGATCATGAGCAATGTCATGGCGAGCTGATCGAATCAAGTTTCGGATGTCCATTGAACTGGATCAGTATTTTGTACCTAGTTCCATCTAATGGCGATTCAAACCACTAATTATTAGCATTTCGGAATGCTTGTTGAAGGTTCATTATTCATCCTTTCTTGTTTTTTTTTTCGCTTTAAAGTTCAAGGTAAGTAAATGCTCCCAATCTGTGACAGTTACAATAAGATCAAATGGACATGAAGCAACAAATTGTCATTTATGCCCGCTGGCTTTAATACAGCTGACATTGCATTCCAGATGTGAGCCGTGCTGTTTTGAAGGCGCGTAGTTCTGAATCAGGTCTTTCTTTGTACATAGCAACGCTGCTCGTCGCATTAAAGCTCAAATTTACACGAGTCCCAATCCATATTTTTCTCCTTTCACAGAGCGCAGGGCATTGATTACTGCAAGCACATTGCTGAATCTCAACCTGAACTATGTTTGTTGATACCGCTTCCTTTAAAAAATAAGAACTCAAGTTCTTTACTGTAAAGCTATGTCCTTCAGATAAAATTTTTAAAAAAATGTCAAAAAGTTTTCACAAATGTGTGCGTGATTTAGTAAAGGCTGCTCCAACGTGTTCAAGTGACCTCACAGCCATTGGTGTCAATCTCATTTCAATTTTGAAAATGTTGGAACTTCATCTTAGGCGCGGATCCGCCTTATTTCGCTTGTCATGGCGAAATTTTTCGTCCAGACCTCAGTTAAAAGACGCCATGCCAGAGCGACAAGCACCTGCTGTTTATTCATACAAGGGACGTGTTATGACGTCGCGGTCGCTGTATCTTGACATGCAGGCGACTACTCCATTAGGTTTTTATATATTAGCCGATGTTTCAATGGTCTGCTTAATTCCTTTTAGATCCTCGTGTTCTGGATGCTATGATGCCGCTTTTAACGGAACAGTATGGCAATCCTCATTCCACTACACATTTATACGGCTGGGAGACCAATGCTGCTATTGAAGATGCTCGGAAGGTTGCAGATTTCTTGTTAGAGAGCCTCTTTATTAATATTGCAATTAGCATGTTGCTGATACGATCGGAGCTGACCCCAAAGAAATCATCTTTACTTCAGGAGCTACCGAATCGAATAATGCTGCATTGAAGGGTATTTGTGTCTACATTATCTTAGTTTTTTATTCAAGCTTAATCTTATGAATTCGCCAGGAATCGCTCGATTCTATTCAGGAGCCAAGAAGCATATTGTAACTTTACAAACTGAACATAAATGTGTTCTAGATTCCTGCCGTTCTCTTCAACGAGAAGGTACTTTTTTCTATGTTAATTAGCGTATTAGTGAAGCGTGCTATTTTCAGGATTCGATGTCACATATCTTCCTGTACAAAAGAACGGAATCGTTGATTTAGAATTATTAGAGAAAACAATTACGCCAAATACCTCTGTCGTTTCTGTTATGGCTGTTAACAATGAGATTGGAGTAATCCAGCCAGTTGCAGAGATTGGAAAAATGTGTCGTGCCAAAAAAGTTTACTTCCATACAGACGCTGCTCAAGCTGTGGGCAAGGTCAGTTTACTTTCAACTTTTCATTAAACATTATTCCAAGACATTATTGCTTTCAGGTACCGATTGATGTCAATAAGATGAATATCGATTTGCTTTCAATTTCTGGGCACAAACTCTATGGTCCTAAAGGAGTTGGTTCGTTAAATTCTGAGTTTAGCGCATTGACGTATCTGATTTCCTCTAGGGGCATTGTATGTTCGCCGACGTCCTCGTGTAAGGTTGGATGCTATCATCAGCGGTGGTGGACAAGAACGAGGTTTAAGGAGTGGCACATTACCAGCACCTATTGTCGTTGGTCTGGGGGCGGCTGCAAGGATATGCCAAGAGGTTTTTTGCTGCTGTATGTGTCCATTATATGATGTCTGAGCAGAGATATTAGGAAATGGAAGCAGACCATGAACATATCATGAAGCTGTCGAAAAGATTGTGGGATGGTTTGCAACAGCAACTGGAGCATATTGAACTTAACGGCGATGCAATCCAACGTTGGATTGGTAATTTGAATGTCTCTTTCGCTTATGTTGAAGGAGAGAGCTTGCTAATGGGTCTTAAGGACATCGCCGTTTCGAGGTATCTTATATTTTGTTTATGATTTGCTCCATTGAGTTGCATTTTTAGTGGAAGTGCTTGCACATCGGCATCGCTGGAACCAAGCTATGTTTTGAGAGCCTTAGGAGTCCACGAAGAGATGGCCCATACATCAATACGATTCGGAATCGGAAGGTATAGGGTGATTGCTTATGGCAGGGGTTGCTGATAATATCTAGATTTACTACCGAAAAGGAGATCGATCTTGTTCTTGATATGACTGTTAAAGAAGTAACTCGTTTGAGAGAACTGTCACCATTATGGGAGATGGTCCAAGAAGGGATCGATCCATCAACTGTCCAGTGGACCCAGCACTGAGTTTTGTAACTTTACTACCTACCAGATAAACAATTCAGTAACGTATCTTTCTCATTAACAAACTTTTTCTTCGCGTAGGCAGGCAGCTGTGATTTCTCCGGAAATGTTTTGATTGTGATTTACGAATGGAAAACCTGATCAGCATTAGGCGTCTGCTGATACTGGCTTTGCATATATGGCTATTATGAATGGTGTGAGAAATTGAGCAAGTAAATCCGACAGGTTTTGCTTGGAAAATGGGCATTTGTGCCCCGCGTTTTATTTCCTTCGTTTGAACCTCTTCTTGGAGTTGAAACTACCATTCTTAACACGTTTCTTAATCTTGTCGTCAGCCTGGTTACCACCTTTATCGACATCATCCTCCCTGTATCTTTTGGCAAAAGGATTGGTTAGCTCCTTATCTTCGTGATATTTCCGTTTTCTGTGTGTCAATGAGGAAAATATCGAATAGAAACACGGTGCAACTAACAAAGCCTTTTTTTCCTTCAACAAGGACCCCTTGTCTAGCTGCTGCTTAGTGATACGACGCTTGGCTTTTTCTTTCCGGGAAGCAATGCTCAGAGCAGCCTGCGGTGATGGCCCTTCACGATCTTCTGCATCCTACAAATACCTGTATTGAAAGCCTAATAAGGAGCAAAACGGGAAGCCTACCTTTTTGTCTTCAACAGATTGAAGTTTTCTTCGTTTCTGTTTGCGACTAAGACCTCTCAGTTGCTCTTTCAGCGGCTTCTGGGATTCCGTGATAATATCTTTCTTGATTTTACTAACCTTCAACGGTTCGGGTGCGGATGCAGCAGATGCTTTTTTCTTCTCAGCAACTGAGCAGAACCATGTCTTCTTTGGACGGTTCATGATCTCGCTAAAAAAAATCTGAATATCCTGAACAAAAGCCGGCAATTTAAATCATACTGCTCATGAGACAACATATTCTGCATCTTATTCGCATTCATTTCAGCAACACGAATTTCTTTTTCGATTCTCTCTTCGTTCCGAATTTCGTAAATGCGATCTTTCATAGAATCAATCATCTCCATATGCGATTTAATAACCGCAAAGGATATTTTCCTGCTTTTTACACTGCATGAGGAATTCTTCAGAATTTCCTAAAGACAAAATTAACAATGCTAACGAAAAACGGGCGGGTAATACCTTGAGCAGCGGTCGAGCTTGGTCAGTCACTAATGTAATGGCGTGTCCTGATTTTCCAGCACGAGCGGTACGACCGACACGATGAACATATGTTGCTAGTTGTGAAGGGAATGAGAAGTTTAAGACTGTTTGTACATCAGCAATGTCAAGACCTATATATTATATTATATACCATAATTGAGAAAGCCATCAAATGAGTAGTATCTGCCTACCTCGACTGGCAAGGTCTGTACAAAGTAGAAAATCAACAGAGCAAGCTCGGAACTGTTCCAGTGCATCCAATCTCTGCATTTGAGTCAAGTCACCGTGTAGCTCAGCGGCCTTAAGTCCAGCCAAACCAAAAATGTGGAATGCACGATGAGCAAGGATACGTGATCTATATACATGTTGATAACAGCAATGAGAGAATGATAATCAAAATACGGGAAGAAGACAATAGTTTTTGATTTAACAGTTCGTCTGCACAATGACAATAAAATGGCCATGGATGTCTCAGTAGAATTATCCCGAATACGAACGAATTCTTGAGACAAATTTGTAGGCAAGGCGTGAATTGCCGAGATTGAGATTCGGCGAGGATCGGTTAGTGACAAATCAGCTAAAGACGTCACCTGCAACAGGACAAGTAAAAATGTTTGTCAAATGCGGCAGGGAATGAACTGACCTGTGCTGTTAATGTGGCTGAGAACAGCATCGTCTGGCGTCCTTTAGGGCAGGCATTGATACATTCTTGTACCTAGACAATGTGGGTACCGACTAGAAGCAGGTTTTGTAATTGGTTTTATGCACCTCGTCCACGAAACCAAGTTCAAGTAATCGATCGGCTTCATCAAGGACTAGGATTTCGATTGTATCCAAATGGATACTCTGTGAATTGCGGATATGGTCAATCAATCGCCCTAGGCGATAAATCAGCTGCAATGGGGCAATTTAACTTGATGCAAACCTGGCGTAGCAACAACAATATCAGGACGAGTTTGTAAAGCAGCGACCTGTTTCTGGACACTAAAACCGCCAACAACGAGACATACACGAAGTGATGTCCCATGACAGAGTTGCTGCGTCACCTGAAAACATTGATCTGCAAGCTCTCGTGTTGGTGATAGAACCAGGACCCGAGATAAACTCAATCTATTTGGACATTGCAGTAACCGTTCAAGAATGGGCAATATGAAGGCACATGTCTACATTACATCATTAATAATGAGTAACATTATATTGATGGACGCAGCCATCTACACATACCTTTCCACTTCCAGTAACAGCATTAACTAATAAATCTTGACCTTGTAATACACATGGTATAGATTTCTGTTGTACAGATGTAGGATGATAGATACTCATTCGAGATAGGTTTGCAAGAAGGACACGACTCAGACCAAGGCTGCTGAAGTCGTTGTCTTTGTCAGTCACTGCGACAGATGCTGCGTTGGCTGACACCGATTTCTTCTTCGGGGTTTTGGATTGAATCTCGACGAGCTGCTCTTCGGCATCATCCACCGGGACATCTTCAATTTGGATCTTACGGCAGGAGATGCTGGATTTCATTGTAGTGACACCCTGGTCTGGGATTTGGACCAGACGGCTATCGTTTTTCTTGAGTGGCTTGTTCGTACAGAAATCGAAAACGAAATCAGAATTGATTTGATCATCATCGTCGGATGATAATGACTGAACATCTGCATCCTCTTGATCTGATTCTATTGTAGGTATATGAGACAGCCCATTGGCTCTCATCATGCTCATGTTTGAGATTTTACAGATCAGGTTGCTGAATTTTTCTGTCCGTGGTCCGTCACGGACCTCATTCGGCATTTTCCTAAGACCTAAATCGATAAAAAAGTTTTTAGATTTTTCCCGTAAGTTTTGAGTTGTGCAAATGAGAATAGAAATGACAATGAGTCACGTTCTAAGCCGGAACATGAAATCGTACAGGAGTTCAATTCATTGGCTCAAATCATTCCAAAACTGCATTATGGAAAACGCCTTGTTGACTTTTGTTGTTTTTTCAATCACTCTATCAACCATTGCTGAGGTCCAGGCCATACAACAACCACACCAGACTGCACAACAAGGCCAAGAGCCAGTTGGCGTGCTTTCCCTTCCAGAAACATTTAACGGGTTGGATTTGGCAGCAGATACTGTTAGTGATGACATGAGGATTTATGCTCAAATCAAATCGGGATATGGTGCCAACCCTCCCTTGGATGAGCCAGATTTCACCGATACAATTAGAAATGTCATGGAGGTGGACGACTTCTACAAGAAGTTATCAAGCTTCGAAACGAAATTGATCTACATGCGGTTGATGTTAGCAGCTCAAGCTGTAGCTTTAGCTACCGAAAACCTTTATAAGTTGCCTCTAGCCAGACAGCTGTTCTTCATTACGAAAGAATCCAAGGCCTTGGATCAAAGACAAATGGAACTTCGACAAGCGAGCAAAGATCTCGAAAAAATCAAGGGCTTGAAACGTGGGAAATATGAGGAGATGATAGCAATGGCCCATCATCGTTCACAACCTGTAATAAGCGATACTATGCATGGTAGGTTACAAGAACGAGCCCCTGATTTCATTCTGCCTATTGCTGCTACAGCATTGGTCGCTACCATTGCTGTGATGGTCATGGGTGTTTATGTCCGTCAAAACAAGCTGTAATCGAATACAATGAACTCTTTCAAAGATGTTGCAATCTACAATGATTCTTAAAGCATTTCTACGAGGTTTCTGCACAATTACCAAAGCAAAATAGGAAATAATGATGAGGAGGTTTAATGGAGTAAATACGAACAGATGTTGGACTAAGCTTAGACCTTGAAGCCACAGCTAGCACGACGACCACGAGCACGCTCAAATTTACGTCCCTTAGAGCGGACGTAAGGCTTGGCATGCGAGTGCTTAGTACCGGCAGCACCGAAGTGTTTAACAGCCTCACGGCTCTTGACTGGACCACGAAGGAGGATGGTGTTGGAGCCGGTAGGAGCACGCAGGGCCAGCTGATCGAAAGTGATGATTTCACCTCCGGCAGCCAAGATACGAGCCCGAGCCGATTCAGTGACACGAAGGGCACAAACCGTCAGCTTGGGAACTTCCAAAAGACGAACGTCGTCGGTAACGGTACCGACAACGACGGCGATCTTGTCCTCTTTACCCTTGACGAACGAGGCAAGTTTGGACAAAGACAGAGGAGGTCGGTTGACCTGCGATGTTTGCAGACGCTTGACGACGACCTCGTTGAATTTGGAGTTGGTACGGCGGGCCAAGAACTTGTAAACCTTGATCAGCATCTGGATGTAGACATTCTTGGAGACGACGGCAGTACGTCCCTGGGTAGGACGGCGCCCACCAGCTTTCAGATCGATACCCATACGGACGGATGAATAGACGAGATCGGGAACCTGCGAGGAATGGCGTGACAGACTCCGTGAAGAACTCCGTCACGGCATGAAAAAACAATATATTGGCACTGACATTAAAGCACAGATAACCTAAGACTGAACTGAATCAAATGTTGTATTATGTTATGGAATCGGTTGATCTGTTTGTAATTTTTGACTATATCCTTTCATCATGACATTGAGATCACGTGAGTCCTGATTTAAAAGTGCTATTAAACTCTTGAGCGATTCACGTTGTTGGTCTAAGAACTATGTACAGATTTATCAGGACGCAGTGAGAGGCTACTAATAGCTTCACATACCTCATATATTCTTTTGAAGTTTGGATCTGATGGATTTAACCTGAGCATATCTATTTGGGAATCTTGCGAATCTTGAGCTGGGACACTCGATGCGATACCCTCAACGCTTACTCGAAGCTGAATGACTCTCTTTCAAATTGCTGTATTGAGTGGACAAACGAAACTATCACCTTGTCAGCGGCACGTTCTAGTGCTTCCAACTCTTTAGTCAACTTGAGCTCAGCATCACTTCTTGGGAATCCTCGACCCTACTCAGCAGTTCATTACCAACAAAACTTCCAAAGGTAAGAAAATAACAACCTGTTGAATATCGAGAGTCTTAGCTATTACTAATAACCGACGTGAGAGATCAAGGTGTCTCTGGCGATACTCAGGAATTGACACTTTCTTAATACAATCATGATCCTGCTCCAGTTGATTGATTCGTTCCTTGCAGATTTCAATTTCTGTGCTGTGATGGCCTCGAGCCTTTTCTTGTTGAGCAATCCGCTGCTTTAAAGCGTCGAAACCTGTACAGCAAAAATGACAATTCAGACAGAATCAACCCCTTAGTAAATCAGATTGAGAAATGATGACAGAAAACCTGTAGTGGACCCGGAACAGACAACACAGAAGCGATAAAAAGATTGGCATAGGCATTACCTAAAGCAGGAACTGGAACTAGATGCTGTGGATCGGGATTCTCCCTGATCGCTTGTTGATATAATCCAGTATGGATCCGAAATGCTGGTGCCGGTTCGATGCCAGTTGCATCATCAACTTTATTGTACAAAGCGTATTGAAATCGACATTGTGGATGATTTGGATCATACGCGTTCACAATTGCTTGGGCCTCAATCTCCCAGGCTAGCAATACGTGAGTTGTCATGTCGCAATTTAAGCGGAGAGAAATCTCATACAAAGGGTAAGGTACAAAGATTTATCAACAGATACCGAGCATAGATGCTCCATTAAAGGAGCAGAAACTGAAAAATAAACATTGCGACAAAATGAGATGTTAAAGAAGAGATTCTTAAATGAACTAGAGATAATCATAACAAGACTCTAACCGGGCAATGATGGTTGAATAGCCTGTTGAGGCTGCTGAGCAGGAACAAGAGCGCCTGCAGACCAGCTACCTGATCATATCTTAATCAGATGACCGATAATTCAAGTATATGATTATGAGAGAGAATACACTACTTGTAAATGAGCCTCCAGTTGCTGGAGTTGAACCAAATAGAGGTTTTTGAGGTTGTGGTGATTGTCCGAATAACGAAGATGTCTGTGGTTGCTGTGACTGCCCAAACAAAGATGATGTTTGTGGTTGACCGAATAACGATGTCGACTGCTGAGTTTGTGGTTGCTGACCGAAAAGAGATGTCGCCTGCTGCTGTTGAGGTTGACCAAACAATGATGATGTTTGCTGCGTTTGTTGAGGCTGACCAAATGATGACGAAGTTTGTTGTTGGGGCTGACCAAACAATGATGATATCTGTTGCTGAGGCTGCCCGAATAATGATGACGTCTGCTGGGTCTGTTGGGGTTGCCCGAATAATGAAGTTTGTTGGGGTTGCTGTGTCTGACCAAACAAAGACGAGGTCGGTTGATTTTGTTGTACCTGACCGAATAATGACGAAGTCGGCGTTTGTTGTTGAGGCTGGCCAAAGAAAGAATTTGACGACGTCTGTTGGGGTTGTTGAGACTGGCCAAACAGCGAGGATGTCTGCTGAGGCTGCCCAAACAACGATGTGGATGGTTGCTGTTGAGGCTGGCCGAATGTATTTGTAGAGCCAAGAGCTGGTGACGTTGTCTGTCCTAAGCCGGTCGTAGAGGTTTGACCAAATAGCCCAGCCCCTGTCGGCTGTGTTTGACCAAATCCTGGGGCAGACGGCTGCGATCCAAATGCGGTCGCCCCAAACATCACTGAAACGATCGTAATAGATCACACAACACCCAAATAGACACACCTTTCTCCGTATTAGACAAATTTCCCCGAAATTTGAACGAATCCGATGTCGGTGATTAAATACATTAGAGATCATTAGTATGCCGACGAATCGTATTAGAGGACTGATTTAGGCTAAGAGTTTTGTTAGGTATGGTAATTTCTTATGTAATCATGCAAGCATCGAATTCGTTCTACTATATGGAGAGTAAGCTAAAGAAAATATTAAACACATCTATTGCTTAGATTAACCGACAGACCACTGACTACATAAACCGAAGAAGACAGAACTGGCCTAATCATTTTTATCAATGGAAGTGGTGGTAAAAGACCGATGCAGCCTATGTAGTTGAGCATGGACCATAACGAAATGGTTCTGGAAGATTGTATTTGTATGACAGATAATGTAATAGTTGAGAGAATGGATTGATGACAGAGAGAGATAATGGTCACTGTCACAGTAGATCATACATGTTATCATCACTTAGATCTATCTATATAATATGACACAGATATGCAGATTTGCTCGATTAGGGATGGAGTCATCTTGCTCGTTGTAGGTGGCTCTATAGCAGCATCATATCTGGCTGTAAAGGCATTATGCAGATGTAGACGACATCAGCGACATCTCGTATACATATTCCCATTTCCAAACACCACGACAGGTTTTCTGACATTTGATCAGGAGCAGCTTATAGATGATCTGCAGGATGTTATAGAATCACTATCTCAAGACAATCATACCCTATCTGAACGTTTATCTGCTCTAGAAGTACACACCAGATCGAATACGACTGCTCTGCGAGCATTTAACACGAGCACGAGATTGAATCTTCACAAATGTGTTGAGATTATTGGCAGATTTCAGGGACGCCCATCTTCTCTGGATGATATAGCCATTGTCAATGAATTGAGAAGGGCACCCTTTCTAAACATTGACCGTCGATCTCCTCAACTCAATCCTGATTGTACTTCTCCAAGTCGTAGACTCGAAACAAGGTCTGTTCTGATGTGACACGTTCAGGTCTTCTATTGACCTAAAACTGGTGTTTATCTCTCAGATTTAGAGCGCTGTGTCATGATTGCTCGGTCGATGAAGCTGCTTGTCAAACTTTGCAAGAGTTCCAACAAACGGAAAATATTGCAGATACAGTTCGTGGAGCTGCGGAATTACGCTTAGAGGCGTTAATATCTCTACAGAGCATTTCTGTCCAGAAGAAAAACTCTTAAACCATATTTGAGTTACATTGCAATATCTATTAGAGCGTGTACATCTATCAATGCGATGTATTTAATAAATTTTATTGTCAACAGTTAGCTGTGAATCATGGTTACACTAACACAAAATGCTTTCTGAGATCAGTGAAAGATGTCGAGGTTACAGATGTGGCACGACTGTCACATATGATCCAAGTTAGGCTTCTGGTCACAATCCTAACAACAAACATGTCGAAGAAACCAGTGAAATCTACCCCAGTACATGATGCTAATATATTATCAGGAAATGGGGAAACTCCTATAGTAACCATTTACGTAAATATAACGTTATAATCATAGTGATGGCGACTATCATTAAGTAGTTGATGCATTAGGACCAGCTCGAACAATCAGTCTGGAATCTACCAACACGTTCAGAACAATACGAGTCTGGATCACATTTATTCGGCCAAGTGATTTATAGATTGACTTTCAAGTCTAGGGCGTTTAACAAGCTATTCAATTATCACGTTGGAGGAGTCTGTCATGAGACCGTCCTCAGTGAGGAGATATTTCTTCTCGCTATTCACTGTCGAGAATGCAGTATAACAGCGAATCGAACTGCAATCGTTGTCGATTGCCTCAGGCAACTATTCGAATCACTTCAACGCCAACAACTTCAAACACGACGTCAAGCTTTCGATTGGGTTTGCGATTATTTGAAGCAGAGAACAGCAGCCGGAGAAGAGGTGCCTGGCTCTGGTAATAATGAAGTCAGATTATCTTCAGACCAATGCTGTCAAATTGTACAGTACATTTCTGACAGGTACGTTCATTCACACCTACTCTAAACCAAGTCAGAGTGAAAAGAGATATTATTCAGCGTTCTGAAAGAGTTCGATTTATTCGCAGCAGTGCTTGGTTATCCAATGGATCATGAAATTATGGACATTACAAAGCGCTTGCCTACACCAATCATTGCTCTACCGTCATTGTCGTCTGCAAAATACGAACCCATTCCAACCGAATCAGAACCGACTTTAACAACTTCCGAACAGCAGCAAGAGCAAGCGCAGCAAACGCCTAAAACAGATGGTGAATCTGCCGTCAATAAGCTGGACAAGCTCAAGGAAGAGATAATAGCCCGCATGGTGGTAAGAATTATATCATTGGTTTTTGAGCACTGGTAAATGTTTCGTAGGCAATAGATGTATCGAAGGCTAAAGAGGAAGTGGAACGAACGATTGCTAATTACCAAGCTGGACTTGAATCGAGAATGAAGACCTGATAAATATATGATAAAATACGAATTAGTATAGCTATATAGGGATCTTCAACTGAGTATTGATAGGATATTATGACTTCATCAGGAAAGAAGATTAGCAATGTCACTCTTTCCGCAAAGAAATAACAACTTTGCCTGATACATGTGCCCTTTCCATATAACTTTGAGCGGCTGCTACATCTTCTAATTGGAAAACTTTTGATACGCGAGCCCTTAACTCTCCATTGGAGCCTACCACAATATCAGTTTAATATTGATATTACGAGATACCAACCTACTCAATTCCACTATTTTCTTCCATGTTGACGCGCATGGCTTAAAGAACGCCCACTCATAGTTAACATGGCGATGATACTGATACTGATACAAACCAATTAGCATTTCAATTCATGTTATACAATCAATAATTTACCTGGACTTTCGATTGTGCCAAGTTGATTGCTGCTAAAGAAGCGCCAACAAAAAAATTATTAGAAGAGTCACACATTCGAATGAATGGTGAAGACAGTGTTATGAAAGTAGCACCAGGTCGAAAAAATTTCAGATTTTGATCCATTGGCTGGAAGTTTACTTTCCTGCCACTTGCATCGAGTACAAAATCTATAGAGCTTTGCTCAACTTTATCATCAATGTTCTCTATAGGGTAAATTAACAAGTGCAGAGCAATGATATAATCCGGTGTTGCCTTTGGTATAATCAACAAAGACATCAGCTCCGTAATCAGAACAGATCTGAGAATTGACTCCAGACGCAACAGCAACAACATGAGCCCCCTGCAGTTTTAGCATTTGCAAAGTAAATAATCCCACACCTCCTGAAGCACCAATGACAACCGCTCGACTAAGTCACCGTCATAATCAGCAAATACCAAGTTCATTTCATACTGTATTTTTCTGGAACCAATTGATGATGCAGCTGTCATAGCTGCGAATGGAATAGCAGCAGCAGAATGATCATCTAAATGTGCAGGTATTCGACCAACTAATGATGCTGGAAGGTCAACAATTTCGCTCCAGGTCTAATAATATTCAATCGTGATCAACATAAAATATAATATATAAATCTAACACCATGCCCAGTATGATTAAGCGGTGAGTAGACGCCCATAACACGATCTCCTTTTGTGAAATCTTGAACAAGAGCTCCAACTGATTCTACAGTCCCGACACAGTCAAGACCCAAACAAAATGGGAATCGCTCGCTGCGTAAAGGTTCGAATATGGATTTCCCGTATCCCTACGTCTTCATATCAAATACAATGGCAAGCATGTGCACAGAATAGATCGGAAATCTTTTAGATTACAGAACTGCATAGTTTAGCTAACCTCTCTCATCATGACATCTAATGGATTTATACTTGCGGCATGGACACGGATTCTCACTGAATCTGGACTGGGTCTAGGTTGAAGCTCTAAGCCAGTATTGCATACTTTGACGGCTGTCGCGGGTCCATAACTTGATATAATTGCAGTCCTTCCTGATGTTGGCTTCCCCGTTATCAAGCGAATAAATCGGGTTTTTTTGAACATGATTTATAAGCTGGAAGGCTGCGCCAATACATCATCTGGCTGTCCTCATCACTACAATATCTTATTCATTTCATTACTCTAGTTTGTATATGATGGCAGCCAGGTTTCATACAATCTTAACCCTTTCATATAGCTTGATTAAAGCCGACGCCTAGAGAATCCGAACTCATACAGCATTAGTGCTTTTTTGAACTGACTTCGGTTTAAAAAAGAAAGCAGTATTTCTTTGATTGCTTAGAAAGAAACCTGAGCATAAATTTGGCCGGAAACTCTACCCAGAATCAAATCTATTGCTTATATAAGTGTACCAATTTTATAAAAAAACGATGATTTTGAGATTCGGTTCTTTTATTTTGCTGTCTCATGAGATTTGGGACTGTCTTCAACCTTATGGTATCTGTTGATGATGTCAATGAGTCCTTTGCTGGCCAGCATTTGACCGTTCTTGTTCTGTTCTTCATCAAGCAAGAAGCAGAGGAAAATCGTGTCAACTGCTGTCTCGTACACAACCTGTGTAATTAATAATTAGCGTTATATCTAGTATAGAATAAGAAGGCTAACCATGAAGACAGCTGCAACCATATAAGCCAGCAATAAGACAATAAAAGCTGTCAACAAAGGGGAAGACACTTGTGACTTCCAAGGCTCAGCCTGTCCTAATATCTATTCTCTTCAATTAATGAAGGTTAAGAGATGGATCTTTCATCACATACCTGAATGATAATACCTGTTGTGCCAAAGGAAACCAGTAATTTCCCCAGGACTGAAATATAACTTCCAACCATATTAATGGCTACTACTCGAGCAATATTTCTCCATAAAATTGCAAAACTGGTCCACGCTGACACACAGAATGGGTCACCGTAAATAGCACAATAAATGAAGGCGTTCGTTGATAACTTGTCCAAGCAGCATTTTACACACTGAATTAATGCATTGAGCATTAGTCTGGTAATGTTTGATGCAATCTACCTTCAGTATACACTGAACCATGGCAAAGATCGCTTTCTGAATGCGATTGTTTTTCCCTTTTGAAGTTCTTTCCAAATACATTACAAGGGCACGAATGAACTGTACAATTGCAATAAGCAATGCTCCGAATGCAATAGTCCCTAAATGATATCGAATAGCTCGCCAAACTGAATATCGAACGGCGGCTCTGTGAGCACTATTAGCTTCAAGATTTGCAGCATTCAGTTATATCGTAACCTTGGCAATTGTCCTTCTCCCTTTCCTCTCTGTTTCTTGCCATTTTCTTGATAGGGGGTAAAGTACCAATTAGCTACAGCTCCAGCAACGACTAAAATGCAAGCATTCAATACTAAACTTTCGCAAGAATCACAGACAGACTCATGTAGGAAAAGTAAATCAGGAACTGAACATTCCAGAGCAAATGAAAGAAATGAGCAGCGAAAAAGTTCTGCATATTCTGATCCCATGCTCGTTTCTTAAAAGTGGTTGGAGCGCCAGGCAATCCACTGAAATCTGGACTGATCTCTGTAAGTCTGAATATATTTTCAGAACAAATGAAAGCAGAATATTGGTAAATCATCAACATACGTGACATCAGTAACTGTGACGACAGAGAATATTTCTAGTGCTCCATAAATCCAGAATCCGAAATATCCCAAAGTTAGTATGAAAGGAATAATTGGGAAAAACATCATCATGGGCATATCCCCAACAGATTTAGAAGCTTCCTTTACCACTTCAACTGCAATCTTGATTCGTTTTCGAAGGGCGATGATAATCTAACGTTAGATAGTTATTAATTGGGGAATATAGCTGGATGAGACTGTACAATGAAATATAATGGAGTTAATGCCCAGGCCACGTAGGAAGCATATTTCATTCCTTTAGCTCGATTAGGATCTGCAGAGGTCTCTGCTTGTTGAGCTTGCTGATGCAAACATGAATCGTTTTCATAAACAATAAACACGACATACCTGGAAGAAGGCGAATCCCAATATCACGCCACCAACCAGAACGATTACCAGGGTCATCCAAACTAGAACGCCAGCCATACGTTTGCAGAACCATAAGTAAAAGAAGGCAAGTACGACAGCAATAATGGCAGAATAGCTGAGAAGTTACGTCATCAGATAGCTAGCTAATTGAATATCACGTTGGTCGTACCAAATCAAATCCCAGGTAAGATATAGATCACCGACAGCTCGTGATGCACTCTCGCCAGCTGAATCAAATCCAACCATGTCGACGACAGAGCGATTAGCAATGGCTTGAGGGATACAGTAATACAGAACTATAAAAACCTTCAATATTGACCATGATCATCTATCAATTTAAGATACATTTTTTGGATTGATAGCCCAATTTTTGTATCAAAGGTCCACGAAACACAGCATCAGTTTGTGTAGCATTACACCCACGAACACAGACTTTTACTTGATAGAGGCTCTGAGTTGTTGGAATAATGGGCCAGGCCGCCTAGATATCATTGTTATAACTTTATTGATGTCTCTAATGGAGCTGAGAGAAGTTACCAGAGGTAGATCTTTTACAGCTGCATCAACACCACATATATTGGCATTCCAATCAACACCTCGTACCAATCGATTAGGATTAGCATTTTTACTTTGGACAGCCACTTGCAGCATAATAATGATAACGGCCCAAAATGCAATAAAAAGGAGAAGGAATGGGATATCGGTACATGATCTTCTCTTCTTGATTTGAAATAATGGTGTATCACCTCGTTCTTCACAGCTACATCCTAACCAATTTCCCATGATGTCAGACTAAGTCTGTTTTGGAAATTCTGGGATAATCGTGGTACCTCTGATAGGTCAGAAATGGCCCTATGACGACCAGCTCAATGACGAAAGATACGACAGACGGTCACAAACTTCAGATCAAATGGTCCAGCAACAATAATCATGGCTCTCACGCTTGCCTGTAATGCACCAGTTCCAATCAAGCCCATAGCAGTTTAAACCAACGAGCATATATTTCGTAGCAACGAGCAGATTGCTTAAAAAGGAAAGATCAGATCTCTGAATTCATAAAGATGAAGTGATATTGGATGTGAATTTGAGATTGTATTTACATACTCGGCATCAATAAAAAAGTAAGGGGGTATCAAAGCTGGCGTTTCGGAGAAATTTTAAAGCGCTTTAAAAATTGTCCGAGGCATCGGTTTTAAAGCGCTTTAAAGTGGAGGACACGCAACCTTGCGAAAAAAAATCGGAAAAATACCTATTTTTCACCGAGTTATAGCATGAACAGCAAAGTTTAAAGCGCTTTAAAGATCCTTTAAAGCAGACGTTTAAAGCTACGGTAATGCGCAGGTTCGATACCCCCTAATGAAAGTTGATAACATTCTGGAAGAGTGGATGGAATTGCGCACTTGTTAATGGAACTCATGTGAGTTGACGTTACTGTACAGTACTGTAGTTGTATGATGATAGATACTGATCAACTCATATCATCATTAGCAGCATGTCAATCGACACAAGATCTGGATGCCATTCTCCTTGTTATCATGAATTTCGCTGATGATGTTATTAATGACATTGGTGTAGTATTTGTTGAGGGAATATCTCTGGTAGCTGATCTCAAATACGATAGGATGGGAATGTCTACCTGGATTATATCCATATCTGAACAGATCAAATAATGCTCAATCATTATGGAATAGAATCTTACATTTATCTAACGCCAATGAGATTATTTTATCTCTAAATCAACTCTTACAAACAGATTTCACACTTCAAGCACCAAATATTCTATTCAATGCATACACCTGCACATTAAGTCGATTAATTCATACACCAAAGAGGCACGCTAGCATTCAGCGAGATCTGTTTGATAATATCAGATCCCTACTACACGTAAATTCATCTCCACTATTGCTTCAAGAACATTCATAGTAATTTCTATCTCAGAATGAATGGAATAAGAATCCTGTTATAGTAACAGAACTGGAGCAATTTACAAAGCGGTATCTTGATGATCGATGTGGTATAGAGCTAGCATTAGATCTGCTATCATATAATCTCACTGATCTCAAACTGATTGCCCATATATCTCACAAATTATCATTTCATGCTGCTGTTTTGATGGCATCATCAGCAACATCTGAATCCTGCCCAGGTCTATGCTTAGTTTTAATTCATCATTTACTGCATAAAACAGATGATACTCAACAAATCGATATGGATATGCTCGGGTCTGTCTTACAGCTTCCCAGCTGCCGTTTAAACCTACCTATTTATTGATTTTCAGATCCACATTCCTTAGGTTATGTTCTGTATTGTCACGAGCTCGACGAGACAATATTTTGTTTGAGTTTGTGAATGTTATATTGCCATTATTAGATGGATGGAGATGTGAAGATACAGAAAATGTCAAAGCTGTAATGGAGTTCCTCATACCAGCTACTGTATTAAACTCGTCCAAATCACGCCTACCATCAAAAGTCAGCTAAATCTATCTTTTATGATATCCTAATCTGAATTAAATATGTCTAGTTCCTATCAGTGATATGTTCCGATCAATGTCTTATTGACCTGGCTCTAAATATGAACCGTTCTCATCCATATCTGGCTTCTGCATCTCTGCGTGTTCTTAAAGACAGATTATGCTCGGATTCCAGGTTAGTTTTTTAATGATATATTTTATATCTTTATCCCCTTTTCTTTGTCGTTTCAACCCAATTTGTGGGATTAGATCATTGGATTTGATTGCGAGCAGCTGGTTGCTTGTTGTGACTATACCAATGTATATCAGGGATACCTTACTGTCGTCATGTGCATCTGTAATTAGAACGATATTATCTGAATATCGTCCAGATTTAAACGTACAATTCCCAGATTTCGATATGGAGCTATCATATTTGGATGTGATCTCCTGTTCATTGAATGTTGCTATTTATATGGTCATATCTCACAGAATCAATTTCGATGTCACATTGATTCGTTCCTGTATGACTCAAATATCTCTCCTACTAAATTGTCTGGAGATTCATTACCAGATGATATCTGATTCAGATCGTCTGCATTCAGGTCGAATGCAGGTCCGATTGGTGGAATCAGTAGGCGAGCGTCTTCTTCAGATTCGGGACTCGAAATAAACATTCTGATATCTGTCAGTACTCGATCGGATATTCTACAAGGATGACGTCGTCAAGATCAGCAATGTTAGAAGTTGATGGTCGGGTCTGGTTAGCTGAAGATCCACGTCTCATTCTTATTCATGTTGTTCTTGAGAACGCTATCGATAAACTCGATATCGTCCAACATTTAATCAGTGATGGAAAACGCAACGACCTTCATAATGATACGATTGGGGCTTTGTTAGAGCAACGTCAAGCTCTAGAACTTGAATATCAAAAGAGAATGTTATCTCGTAGTTCTATACAAGATTGGAATAGGAAAAAGATTGCAGAGGATGCTCAAGCCACCCAGTCTCTCATACAACGACTTCGATTATTAGATCAGACCATGCAGAAACATGTCTATACTGAGCGACAGGCCGGTACGGCCGCCATTCAAACGATGAAACGGGAGAAGACTCGGGCCCTTAATATTATGCAAAAAGCGGTCAAAGACCTGGAAGATTCGGGTCGTTGCGAATCACTGGCTGCCGTACTGGCCGAAGATATGAGATATCAAAACCAGCTAGAGGAGGCTCTGACTTTGGTCAAGCAACTCGTTGATGGTAATACAAGTTTGAAACAACTGATTAAAGATGAAGCTGTACAGTTCCAAGAACTTCAGATCAGGATGAATCAGATCGAGACGTTGAAGGTCGAGCTGGCACAGCTTCATGGACCCGTCGAAATTGATCAAAACATGGCTGAGATGGAAGCTCGAGCACTTATTAGAACACAAAGCAGATTGGTACAGAAACAGCTTCATCATACAGCTGAGGTTGTAGATCGTGCCCAACTTGATCTCAAGACACAAACCAAGACACATGGATTTGCTGAGATTTATTTTAAGAGGAAGTTAGAGATGGCCGAGGCCCAACTATCAGAATGGGTAAGAAGAAGAAATGATGAAGAGACACAGACTGCCAAACGTTTGGAACAGATACGATTAGATCGTGAGGCCCAACTTGATGAGATTCAAACATTGAAGGATATTATTGATAAAGAAGAGGCTGCAAAAGATATGAGATTAGAATTGGAGCGTAAACAGGCTGAATTACAAAGAATCAGACTGAATGCAGCCATTACCATACAGGCTCGAGTTAGGGGGTTCCTGGTCAGACATACAATCCAGAAACCGAAACCAAATAGTAAGAAATCCAAAAAAGGAGGTAAATCGAAAAAGAAAAAATGAAGAGCAACTGGATTTTGTAATATAGATTCATTTTTATTCTCGTTGAGTTAAAAATACTCATACGATAATGTATAGTTAAGACGAGGTTGAGCAACCATCTTATGCTGATCATCAAATAACTCAAATCGGATTTTAGCATAAACTTGTTGTAGATCAACACTTTCTAGATGACATGTCACATCCAATAATCGATCTTTCTTGTACGACATCATACTCATCACACTTGAACGGCCGATACCTAATAGACCAATTCGACCAATAACTTCCCCTTTAAACATCACATTTAAAATATATCCATCGGATGTTGATCGCAGATCTGGAATGTTCATCAAAACATGTTGCCGCCGTGGTTCTGAACTCATTTGGTTCTTATTCCACGATGTTCCAAAACCGAATGCATTAGTTGTAGCAGTATTCATTGGTATCAAACCCATTGCCGAATTACTAGACAATGATGAAGAAGTGGCCGGAACTGAACCAAATGTTCTAGCAGGCGATGATGTGGTAGGTAGTGCCTGTGATGCTTGTGAACCAATAATAGTATTCGATGTTATCGGTGAAGACCCTGGTGAAGTGGCCAACGTTCCACCAATGGAAATAACAGAAGATGAGGCTGTAGATAGTGCTTGTTCCTGTTGATTATTGAATGTGTTCGACATCATTGGTGATCCTGGAGAAGCGGCAGATAACGCACCAATCGTCTTATCAGATGGTGAGGTAAGAGATTGGCCTGGTTGATTAATACTGATATTTGACATTGTTAGTGACGATCCTGGGCTTGTAAGTGACATATTAGAAGAAGTCGATACCGGCTGTCCAGATACAGATCCATTCGGTAGAGAGGACGAAGAAGATGTGTTGGGAAGCTGAATGAGAGGTGGTACTGACGTATTACTGATAGTAGATGATGGTATCCATGCAGATATATCATTAGCGATCTGTTCACTGGATATAAGACCAACAGCAGTTCTGACATAATCATTAATAAGTGGTGATATCCATGTTGCGTTTCTAGATGGAGATGTCTGCCATAGAAACCATACACGATCAACATTCTTATGATGTGAATAGAAGAGGGGATCATATGATGCATAATCGATATCAGACATATCACCACCTATACATACATGAAGTAGATTATGTGCATCTTCTAATGCAGATGAGAATGCTGGCAGATCAGATCTAGATAGAGCCAGATTTTGTCCCAATCTTAAATCTGTAGTTGGGAATTCTCCAGCTAAAGATCTATTTCTATGTGATGTATGAAACCGAACACCTATTTTTAATGGATTCGCCCATATACGTCCTTCTGAATCTGTATATGTCTCTTCAGTAAATGCCAATGGAATGGGATCTTGAGCCCAATCCCTAACATATCATTATTAGAACATTGTAGAGCAGTATATGATCATGTACCAGTATGGAATTGTGCAGTTCATGATATTCTCCCATTGAGCTAGATGATGTCTATGCCATGGTAAAAACTGTAGATTCCCATGTGGACATAATCCTTGAGGTGCACCATGCTCACCTGCAATCTCCACATAGCTACCTGCTTCTAATCCATTACGAACACAATCACGATACTGATTCAGTTCAGTTAAAGACAGACTATTGATATTCTGTGATATCGGCAGAGACCAGCAGATGTTAACATAGAACAATATAAAGACCGATGATAGCAGCTGCATCTTAAAAGAGATTCCTTATGGAATTTAGCGACAAAATAGGAATGAGCTGATTCATTGCATAAACAGGTACAAAGTTGATGTTGAGTCATCGACAGACAACATTTACTTTAATCTGAACTGATATTGTTCTCTGTTCTTCTTCTTTTAGTCAAATTCTTCTTTAAAATAAACTCATCCTCCTTCTCACCCCTGTCTTTAATGACGTCCGAATTCGTTGTTAAACTATCCAGAAATGAATTCGATCGAGACGACGCGTCTAAGTGCTTCTTTAGACGACGATCTTCTCGCTCTTGTTCCATTTTCTCTTTATGCTGCTTAGCTCTATAATTCATATTCAAATCAGTAGATCTCTCTTGTGTCTCATGCAGCAAAATTTGTTGATATCGAACAGACTCATAAAAACTGAAAAATTGCTGCATTGGACTGGAAAAACCAAACTACCTAATACTTACATGATACTAGTTGGATCTCGTATGCAATTTTTACATTGATCACGTTTATGTTTAAGTCTTGCCCATATCTCTGTATCATTAGGTATAGATCTTGATAGAATATTCTCTATCATCTCATCAATGTCTTTCATAACTTCCAATAATTTCACATAATCAGCATGTGACGAGAACGTCCTAGTGAACCTACACCAAGCAGGTTAGCAGAACTTCATCTCGAGGGCCAATCAGCGTGCTGACCATTCACTGAATGATTTCAATCGAAGAACTTTAGCGGATCTTTGAACACAGACTAACGCGATCTGTGATGGTGTATAGAGAAATATGGCATCTGTATAGATGGCATGCATGGCCTGGGTCTCAGCCTGGACCAGTACGGCCCGGGTCTCAGATTTAGTTAGATTAGGAAGTTCATTAATAAATCCATGCATAGCTCGGAATGGAATGTGAACTTTTAGATGGAAATCTATACCTTCTAATAGAATCTGTTCAAATTCTAACAATATCTGTAATAATGAGATAAGTTGGATCTTAAATCTAGAAAACATATCAAACCTCAATAGAAACTTGTGTAGATCGAGCTAAATCTCCAACACGTATATGAGCTTCTTCTGATTTGGTGGCTAATAATAATGAACTGATAGATATTAAACGGGGATCTTCATCCATCACTGTTCTGTTGAGATAAAATCTCTTAAAGTATACCATAGCTGTGCCCTAAGCAATTAATAAATCATTTATACAATAGAAAGAAATAATAAACAAACCTGGACAGAAATGGGAAGAGAGAATGCAGCTGCAAAATCTGATATTCGTCTCTGATAATAATATAGAAGTAAATCTTGTTCAGTACGTGATAGATATCCATCAACGGGTTCTTCTTCATTATGTAGAGCACGTTCTTTATCATATTGCAGACGAGCATCGAGTCTCTTTCTAATCAAAATTATTATACTCATAGGATATTATATCACATGGATGTATCTCTTACTGAGCCAGCTCAGATCTAGTGAACATCCAATGACGTCGTTGTGTTGAGTCTGAGAATATCGGCATTTGTGTCAGATCTATATCTCCAATCTGATATGCAAATAACTGGATCAAACATGAAAACAAGATGTCCGTCCGTGTCCAGAGCACCATATTAACAAACAGCATGATAGACAAGAACAATCCGGTTCTAAAAGAGCAACTGATAAATTCTTCAACATGCTTGTACAGAGCATGAAGACAAAATGAAATTGAATTCGATTCGACAACTACAGTGCTTTATTGTGATTTAATAAATGGTGATTAGACAGAGGAAACCACCTGGGTTAGTAGATGTTGTCATAATTTTGTTATTCTTTTAAATTTTTTTAGTACATTAGATTTTTTCGGAAGAGAACTGGTGATATATTTATTTGCATATGACTGACGTATATTGACAATATAAGTTGTTATTGTATAAAGGAAAAAAACGGAAATCTCGGAATTGAGTGAATTTATGGCTGACTGGAGGTTACTGTAGTGGTTTTGTATATAGTGAAGTGTTTATACAGGTAACGTTGTATATAGTAATGAGGTTTTGTAATAGGAGATATATAATCTCTACTATATCTATAGCTGCTACTGCTGCATATACTTCATTAACATATGCAGATCAAGATCCATATCTATATTCTAGACCAATACCAACTAGGGCACAGCTCTCCAATCTAATCCCAAATACACAATATGATATACTCGTGATAGGAGGCGGGTCTGTTTCATATTCTCTACATACCATTAGTTCTAATCTGCATTATCTAGTGCAACTGGATGTGGAATTGCATTAGATGCAGCTAGCCGTGGATTAAAGACATGCCTAGTTGAAAGGGATGATTTCGCTTCTGGTACCAGTTCACGAAGCTCTAAACTAATTCATGGTGGTGTTCGATATTTAGAAGCTGCATTTCGTAATATGGATATATCTCAGCTAGCTCTAGTATCAGATGCGTATGTAATTCGATAATTTATTATCGTATGAAAGATATATTGTATGTGAATATAGATTACGAGAAAGGAAGCATATGTTAGCATCTGCACCACATCTAGCTCATGCATTACCAATTATCGTACCTAATTATGATCCTTTTCCTAAAGTCCTCTTTACAGCTCCATATTATTGGATTGGTGTCCTAATCCGCCCATTTTCTGATCCTATTTCTTACCAAATATCTAGGCCTTAAATTCTACGATCTAGTTGCCGGATGGAATGGGATTTTAAAATCCAGCTATTTCATGACCAAAACATCGGCACTAAACACGTTTCCGATGTTAGCTGAACAAGATTTAAAATGTGCTGTTGTTTATTACGATGGTCTCATATCTTAAAATGGCACCTCAAATCGTTCAATTGAAATGTTAATTTGATAGGATTACAAGATGACGCCCGAATGAATATAGCATTGGCATTAACTGCTGTTCATCATGGAGCTCATTTGCTTAATTATGTCTGTGTCGATGAATTTATCAAAAATGAGGAAGGCGTGTTAATGGGTGCTCACCTTCGAGATACATTGACTGATGAAAGATTCTTTGTTCGTGCTAAAGTATTTAAGTCATTTATGCCGATCGGCTGCATTTCAAAAATCATTTTCAGATAATAATCAATGCCACTGGGCCATATTCAGATCAAATTCGAAAACTTGATGATCAGACGTTGTCTGATATGATCTCTCCAAGGTTTGCTCTATCGGAATTCATTCATTTTACATTTATACTGATACTTTAGCATTGGTGTTCATATCACATTACCTGGAAATTGTTCCCCTGAGAATATGGGATTATTGATACCGAACACTTCTGATGGTCGTGTGCTATTTCTACTACCATGGCAGGGGTCAACAATTGCAGGTACAACTGACTCTTCATGCAATATTTCCGATCTTCCAATTGCTTCTGATAACGGTACAACTTCTTAATTTATTGCAATTCAAATTGTTACCCAGCAGTTATCAGATATTAATTGGATACTCAACGAAGTCTCGACTGTTCTCCAAGAGCCTGTTACTACTAAAGATGTTCAATCAGTATGGGCAGGTCCAGTCCATATAGTGTTGATCACGGCGACCTGCTTACCTTGATATCTTTATAGGTATTCGTCCTCTTGCTCGTCCAGTCAATAACGATCCGAAGACAACCAAGTCCATTTTGAGAGATCACATAATTGATGTAAATCCTCGCTCTAACCTGATTACCGTTGCTGGAGGTAAATGGACTACCTATAGGTAAAGTCGCAGCCAGCTTCATTTTGCGGTTTCAAATGAAGTCCAGATCAATGGCTGAAGATGCCGTTACTACTGCCCTGTCTTTGGAACCATCACTAAATCCAAGTCGTGATTGCAGAACTGTAGGATTAAAGTTAGTTGGAGGACAGAACTGGAATGAACATGTCACTTCTCACATCAAATCCATGGGTATAATTCGTGTGTCCAAATGCACAGTAAACATTGATGGGTTTCTCTAGGCTTTGCTGATGACATCGCTGAGCATCTCTCACACTCGTATGGTGACAAAAGTTTCGATGTTATCAAGATCTGCTTTCACGTTGTAAATATTTTCTCAATGTTCGCAACGCTGATGAAAGTTTGCAGGAAAATTTAGATTTAAATCATCGCCTGGTACCTAGATTTCCTTATCTGCGCGGTGAAGTCGTCTATTCGGTTCGCAATGAATATGCACAAACAGTTGTTGATTTCTTAGCTCGTCGCTCTCGTTTAGCGTAAATATGCGTTGCTGTTGCTTGTTTCTACTATCTGAATAACCGATAATAGATTCTTGGAATCGTCAATTGCAAGAAAGTCCATCAATCAAGTGATCGAGCTCATGGCCGGAGAACTTAACTGGGACCATTGCCGTCAAATTGCTGAATTCAAACGGGCGGACAAATTTCTTGCCACAATGGGATCAAAGTTTACAGAAGAAAGTTGTAATCAGCACTTGCTGGATGCTTTCTTCCGCGTAGATTTGCAAAAATCAGGACTTATTCCTGCAAGGCACATTCATTCTGTTGTATATTCTTGTAAATTATTCGGTAAACTGTGAGCATGATCATACTGTTTGTACTAAATGGGTGTTACAGAGGATTTTGAACCCCAGCAATGTGCAAGACTTATACAATTGCTGGAAGCAGGGGCCGAATCCGATCAAATCGTTTTATCAGTATTTGCATTCACTGTTTCATTGTTCGTTAAGCATGAATCTCAAACATAAAAGGCACCATTGCTGAAAACTGAAACGTTGGAACTGTCATTTTAATGAATATAGGAACATTGCTTTGTAGAAGAAGAGCTTCAGTTCTTCGCAGCCAGTTGTGCTTCCAAGATCTTGATCCTTTCATAGGCTGCTGCCAATTCTACTTCCAATTCTGAAGCACTTTTACGTACCTGTATCTGCAAATCAGATATCGATTCAAGATGAATGTAAATACATACTTGGAAAGTGGCAGCGCCCGGTGGACTCGCAAGCGGAGTGTTGCTGGCACTAATACTTCCCTTGCTCGCTGGATCCAAAGACATCATTGGCGGATTTCGATTAGCACCAGCAAGCCACTCAGTGGCCGACATCGCAGGAATGCCCGCATATGTATCTGGATATAAGTCTGGCTGATAGTTATCCGACTGGAAACATATTTCAGCTTGAGACGGTAAGAAAAACAGATTCCTTTAATAATACCTTGCGTGGGACCTATATAGATAATCAGAAAACATTCGAAGACAAATAATAGAGTTCTAGACCTGAAACGATACAACTTCGATCCAGTCGCGGTTAAGTCGTAAGGCACGAGCGATTTCGCATTTGGTTGTATCGCAACCGCGTTTCGGAATGAAATCCAGACCTAGATTATGTTATTCAAGTGGAAACATCAATTTCAGAAAGCATAAAAACCTTTCTGTGGCTCATTGGAGCGATATTCCGAGAGAATATGCAAGTAAGGGTCTTCGTCAACCTAAAAAATGTTCATTACACAATAGTAGTATCAGATGCCAAATACAATTTCGTAATAGCGTATGTTTCCATCTCCTTTACCGCCCAAGTACAAGATGCTAGTATCTTGGTCATAAAATGGCATTAAAACACCTGCTGACTGATCCAAGTCTGTTTCCGATAAAGCATCCTGTGAAGTTCAAATGTAAACCACTTCGAGTAAATACTGGTGGCTTACTCCGAGTTTTCGAGGATCCCATAGTTTAACTTGTCTCATTGAAGTTTTACTGAAACCAGCAACACAAATTTTGTTTTTGTCATTGATCCAGACAGCTCGTGATGATTTCCCTCCTGGCATGCCTTCAGTGGACATGGCAGCTGATGGTTGACGAGGATCGAAAACCCGCAACTGTAGAAGAGAAATTAAATAAAGCAAATTCGATATAAGACAGAATAGCGACCAATTTATCTTTACAGGTGGATACTATTTGGCTCCCATCCCAATTCCATTCAAATGATTGAATTAATTCAGTATGAGCAGTGAACTCCAGGACTTCGCATTGCTGCTCAATATCCCACACTTTAATAACGTGATCATATCCAGAAGAAGCCAGAATATTGTTAGCTGTTGGATGGAAGTGAACTAATGCTGCCTGAAATCATTGCTGAGATCGAGTGCTAGTAACAGGGACATTTTGCACACACCTTCTTTTGATGTCCTTTCAGTTCAACAGTGGCATCGCTGATATTATCAGAAAGCCCTTCATCTGGGATTACAGTAACCTTTCAGTAGGATGAATAATCAGTTAATAACAGGTAAAACAAGATGTTAACCTTGATGTCGTTGTCTTCACCAGCGGTTGCCAGTAATGTATCCATAAATGGATTCCAGTCAAAATCTAAAACCTGCACGTATTACCTAAGACATTTGAATATGATTATCAGATAAAAACGTAAACCTTGGCTTTATGCACATTGACAGCTGGGTGATTAATGTCAAAACGTTCAAGTTTGTCAAGACCATGAATTAGTACTGGACCACCACCACCCTAGTTGTTTCTCAGTCTAACGACAGGTTATATATCGATGATTCCCGTACTGGTTTGGAGACAGCAAGGAATCGTGTGTTAGCTTTAATATAATTTCCTTCTCCGGTTGCATTAGCTTGAACTTCTTGGTAAGATTCTGTCTATACTTGCGGAATTGGACATCAGCTGCCTAAACACTTCACGAACAGACCTTTTTGGACGGAATTCCGACGACATGGCGAAATTTCGATGCTCGGACGAATCGGCCACTCATGGTGATAATGTGGTTATACTGTAGTGCAAATAGATGGGCGAGTCCAAAGCCTGTCTGTACTTGTGACTATCAGCAGGTAAAGTCTGCTGATGGTGGATGTCAGAAGGTTTAACAGAAGTGATAATCTGGTAAGGAAGAAGGAGCCTGGCTGAGACCACCTAGTAGGAGGAGGTAGCGCATTTATGTCAACTCAAATTATACATGAGTTGTGTGTTATCTCTCTCCATCACTCGTTATAATAATCTCATGGTTGTTGTATTAAAAACTCACTGTCTAATGCCCAAAGAATAGCAGGTAATAGAACCCGATACGAATGATAAACACCTAAATTATGGTCAACTGGTAATTTTGTAATACAGCATCACTAACCGAACCCATTTCGAAAGCGAATCATCTCTCTGGGATTCAAAACAGGCATTCTTAGTTCAATACTATCTGGATGCTGCCAGTTGAGAGTATCAGCTAATGAATTAGATATCATAGCCCATTTATGCCATAAAGTTTCATCCATTAAAAATACATGCAATGCCAAAGATGTATACACAGATCGATGATATTTCTGTAACCGACAATGTTGTGTCCATTCCTGAACTTTATCAGCTGGAATCTTCATATTAACCTTCTTTGTAGAGGATTTCCTCCATTTTTTCTGAAGTTTTTCTAAGACCTCATCTGTCCATTGATGATGGGCGCTAATGTCATCCTCTGATGAAATGGCAGTATCATCTTCAGTACTATCGTCAGTAAAGCATGGGTCATCCAGAGAGAAGAATTTCGATGGATGCTCAATATTAGCTGGCCAATCAGAATAGATATTCATCCTGAAGAGCATGATGAGCAAAATTTGACGTGAAGTTGGTAATCAGTGAAATATACAATGCATTTGGATCTATCTGCATATGTGGCCATCTAGCTGCAGATATTTTATCGTGTGAAGGATGATGATAGAGATTCTGATATGACATGATGATGATAATTAGTATTTATTAGACGGTGTCCGTCCGATGTGATTAATTCTATAATTTGTGTAGTGTGGTATTATATAGTAATCAATAGTGAAGGGAGTTGATAGTAGTATGTCATGGTTATATGATGATCAAGATCTTGTCCAACCACCACTACCAACATCCACTACTACACATTCTAATACTCGTCCAGCTCACGACTTTGAACTCTTCCATGAACAAGTCGCTCCTATTGATGTTGATCAGACAGATCTGCAACCTGTCGCTGCAGATCAGGGTATAAAATATGTACGTGTTAGGTTAGTAGCATTGTATCTCTTATTGCTTTTGATCTAAGTGTGAGCTTCATCCAGAAACCTGCAATGGTGGACAAATGAGAATACACTTCGTGATATATTATCAGAATGTGGAGTTATCAAGTCTATTGAATTCGAGGCCTCTATGAAGAATGGCAAATCTTTGGGTATTGCTAACATCGAATTTGAGACATCAGATGCAGCACTTCGTGCTATTGATCTGATTGATAATCATGACGTTGATGGGAAGCCAGTCAATGCCAGTCTGTTAGTTGTTGAAGATGTTAAAGTACATAATGTTTCTCAATCACAACGTCAACATCAACCACAAAATAATCAACAAGCTCGAAAACAAATATCACATAAGCATCCTGTAAAGTCACCATCTCGAACAGTTACGTCTGTGCAAGAGCCACCTCCCGATATTCCGAGGTACTCCTTCAGTTTATTTTTCTACTTCTCTTCGGATTCTTAAAGTTAACTGTTTGTTTGTAAAGGCAACAGAAGATACCAAGTCGAGAAACTAGTATGGGAAGAACAGGGAAATCTGGTGACAATCGTCAAGATGTTAGTGACAGGGCCGGTATGCGAGATATAAATCGAGGTCAATATGGTCGTTCACATTCATACTCATCACAAGATCATAAAGATCGAGATCATACTCGACCTGTATCATCATCACGTCATGAACATCAAAGTCACAGACGTGAATCTCACACAAGAAGAGATAAAGATCGGGTTCATCCCGCAGAAACCGCTCGAACATCTCGTTCAGGATCTAATCGGGACTCTTCTGAGATAGATCCACATCATGCAAAGGATGCGGAATGTTCTCGCCGATCCTCATATCCAGATGACAGATATTCTGCTCATTCCAGACGTGCCGAATCTGACCGAGGTTCTCGTGATTCCAGGCCCGATTATGATGGATCTCATCTTAGATCACATCGTAGTTATGAAGACGATCGTGCATCAAAGCGGACCCTTGAGTACAGTAAAGATCATGGATCCGGTTATGATCGACATCGTGATAGACATCATGATCGCACTGAGCTCCATGACCGAATTCGACATCTGCATCATAACGACGCCGATAATCGACATAAAAAGAAGCGACGATGATTATTGTTGTTTATAGACGAATTTATTAACAGGCATATTTAGCGTTCTCCTTATCAACAGGTTTAGAACTGGGACGCCAGTCATGGCCTGTGTTGAATGTGACAGCACCGCCTGTTAGTTTTATTCACAATAGACTAGACGATTTCAGTTGATTCCATTCATAGGTTTTAATAGCTACCAATCTAATGATTTGACTTTTAATTAGGAGGAGTCAACTCTACAGGCTCGTCTTGAGTCAATCATTCATGATTTTGTTTGTACTGACAATAAAAGACACTTTCGATTCTGGTTCTAACTTAGAACATCTTTAGTTTATCTCAAGCATCTTAGTTTAGTTTCAGTCAGCGTTTTCTACAAGTTCTGCTCAACTTCAGATTCTAATTCTTTTATGATCAAATATTGAAGAAGATTACATGTAAGGCAGAGAGCAAAAACGCAACCGTGAAGACGTACAAAGAAGCCAGCATACGGATGAAGCAATTTATCGCTTCGAAATTGGAAGTAGAAGCACTGATGGATATTACGGCAGCGATGCGCCAACGACAACAGCGCCGCCTGTTCACCAAAATCAACGAACTAGAAAAATTCAATGCAAATCCATCCAAAGATGCCAGGATATTCATTGAGTCAGTTCCGCTTGTGATTCTTCAATCTATCCTCCTCGGCCCTCGCATATCCTTGTACACGATGGGTATGTGCAGGTGTATGGTAATATTAGTGTTGTGGCACTGGTGAGCATTTCAATTGTTGACTGTAAGATTGCGACTGCGCGGTAACCAACTTTTCACTGGAGGCTACGGTAATTTTCGCGATGGTAACATAAAATTATAAATAGATAGGATATTTAGAGCATCTCCACCGCGGGT
>RBZT01000438.1:0-10881 GCA_003693705.1 Polymyxa betae
TATGAAAGATCTGGAAAACTATTTCACCATTCAATTCAAATTCAAACAGGACCAAGATAAAAAAAGAAAAGAAGAAAAAAAGAAAAAGTTCGATGCCCAAAAGGCCGCGAACGAAAAAGAACTAATCCTGACGGAAGGCGAATTGAAGAAAAGAATGACCGACATACTGAAGCAGCTCAAGATTACGGACAACCAAGACCGTCAATCAGGCCCGGAACAATTCCATGAACTCGGGAAAAGACCAAGGCAGGAGGCCAGCCCAAACTTCCGTCCGCAGTGCAACCAGGGCTTCCGCCACGTCTGTGAAAAGAAGCAGACATGCAGCTCCAAGTTCATGAAAAAACTCAGAAAAACAAAGTGAGATTGAGCATGTAAGTGTTCAAAATTACGCGACAGTCACGCAGATCCTTATATCTAGGCCGATAAATCATCTAGATGCCGATAAATTCGATCGATTGCCACGCTCCGATCTCGAAACAATCGATGGAATGACGCGGGATCACCCAGTTCGTCCTAACACAGCGAAGAAAAAACTGCCAACGTTCCGTCATCACAGACTGAACCCTGAATCTGCCCAAGTTGACTAATTTTACCTATCATAATCATCTACAAAATCCCGATAAGTTTCAAAAATTTGAATACTCCTGAATACTTTAATTCTGCCCAAGACCAAACGAACCGAAAAAAGAAAGCTACATACGCGCAGTTCAGGACCTGATAAGGCGAATCCGAATCCAAGACTGTGTCACGGAGAATCCCGAACTGCCCGACCCACTTACAGAAATGTGAATTCCCAGCGACTGGTGCCCACCCAGCTCCGCATTACAGCAGAATGTCAAATTCTGACAAAAAGAATTCTACTGGAAACCAACGTCGTACTGGCCCATTTAGGTGATCGTCCCCGAGATGGGCAGTTTCCAAGAGGCTGATCCGACTACGTTACAGTCCGGACATCAAGATCGTCCAGACGGACAAAAACTTCGGAACCTGCGCTATGGACATCCGGAGTTACGACGACATGGTCTGGATCCATCACCGAAATACCGCCCACTACGAGATTATCTGCTCGGATATTGGCTGTTATGGCAGTACCGACTGGAAGGTCGTACTGGCCCAAATCAAGAATGCGAACGCAGCCCTGTTAAAAAAAGCGCAGCCTCGCCTCGCCCTCCGCTCTGCTGATCTCTCCGCCACTGACGCCTAACGCCGACCTTTCGGACCTATAGGCTCGCATGCATGCCGGATTCGACGATGAAGCGCGTCAGCGTTGTAAAGATCACGTTATGAATCAATGTTAGTACGGCTCCCGCTACCGTTGGAGCCACAAACCTATGGCCAAGAAAGCCACCGACACCAACAACTCCTTTAAAACCCTCTCTTCCAACTATGAACAGAGAAATCGCACGGTAGAAGAGAATACCATAGCCGTAAAAAAACCCATGACTAACATCTGTTCAGCTTCACCGATTCTGCTAAGTGGTCACTCTGCCTTCTAACTGCTATATCGTGGAAGCTTTGCAACGTGCGTCGACGATGACTCTTTCTCTGACTTTGAGGATGTGGATAACACTACGATCGCTACCACGCCGACAATCTTGACATCGATCAGTTCACAATGTCGTTGGATATCCACGGAATCAAGGAGGCTCTCGGCTTGCATGTCTTTCCTTCCAGCTTCACTTCCCGCCACACTAGCCGCATTGATGAAGTCAATTATATGCCGCTGTTGACTTCTGAGCCAACTGTTAAGATGTACCATCCGGACACCGTCATGTTCTAACGCGATGAACGGCTTCACAGATTATTCTTCTTCACAGCCCGACTTAAATTATGAAAGCTTGAGGGATAAATAGCTCGCTCACCAGTTGATAATCCCTTCCATTCACGATCTTAAAATCCTCCCTAACCGCGTCCACAATCGCCGCTTACGCAAAACGTCATCGCAATTCTGCCTGAAGACAAGTTTCCTCCGGGCTCTTCGGTAATGGTCTCCGACCGAACGCGTTCGACGAAACTCCAGCCCTGTTATGAAGTGTTAGAGCCAGGCAAACTCAGACAGTCGAGTGCCACTGGACGCGTGGCAATGGTTTAAGATAACGTTACGTTTTCGATTCTAAGCAGTCATGTAATGTGTCCCCAACCACAGCAAGCATTCATGGCAGTAGAATTACTTGTATTACCCTCACGCAGTTCACGTGTCGTGCCTCCAACAATGACTCCTGCAGATATAAACTCATCTTCGACTCCTGAAAAAGACCCAGCTGTGAGTCAACAGGCATCTTCCGTCGCCTCCAGGTCTACCACTACACGCTCTAGTCGTCTTATACGCTCACCTCGACCACTTCTCTTTTAGTAATCTTTACATTACATCTCGGAATACACTTCTTAGTAACATTTCCGATCACTTTTCTACGTCATCACGTTACCAAGCTGCCGACTGATTGCTGTGCTCTGCAGGTGCTCTGGATCCACTCATTCGCGCACAGCAACATGTTCGCAGAACGTAGTCTCGGCCCGGACAAATCCCCGATAGCGAATATTTTCGATGCTGACGCAACCACATCTTTTGCAACGCACACTTGAAGAGGTTAGTATATTTATTGATTAGTTAAGAAGCTCTATGGTAGGCTCCCGACATGTTGTATCTGTTGGTGCTGGAGCGCCAAATGGACGCGCAGCACCTGAACCTGAAATATCAGCCATGATTGGTAACACAGAACGTACACTAAGAGGCTCGTTAGTAGTTCACAAAACAAGAATGTATATTTATATTCACATACACATTATTCATCGGCCTTCAAATCTCGGCCAATAGTTTCCTGCGAATCTTCATCAACAGAATCAGCATCGGCGAACAACAGGAAATGCATTCTTCCTTTAGTATATTTGCTATGATATTCGAGTCTTGTTATTTCTTGTTTAAATTGTCTTATCGAAAGAAATCCGCTGAAATGTCGTAACGTACCTCCCCTTCTTGAAAGGATGCGAGCAGTGTGGACATGGAGGTGATTCCAATGGCAAAAATGCTGTTCAGTACATTGTAAATCGTGCTTTGACATCCACGGTCCGTACTGGCGATGAGGCCAGCGAAGACCATTCCTACAACCGTCCCGATACATTGAACGATGGCAGCGACGCCGTCGAACAACGGGGGCTCAGCTGGATAAAGTGTGGACATCGGGACCAGGCAACGAAAGCACCAGTTGCCGAACGCCAGCAGAAATACGACAAAAGCGCAGGCTTGCAGGACGGCTGCTGCGACCATCAGCGACGAGAGGCACCTACCATCGGAGGTTGGAGCGTACAACAGCAAGATGCCAGACAAGCCGCTCAACGCTGTGCTATCAACAATGAAAAATTTGAACCAAGTCATCTTCACCATGGTGATGACAGAGACAGAGAGAGAGATTTCGTCCGATTGGGCCGCGATGGCGGAATATATTCTCTTTCATTTACTTTGTTAATACTTATTTTGTTAAAATTATGTTTTATTTATTCAATCGCCTACATATAGTATTCCATCTCGTCTTATTCTTTTTTCTGTTTAGATAAGTTCGTTTAAAAGTGGAATCATTCTGTGCCCAGCGAACACGCGTTTTCACAAGCTGGTGCTATGGCCGCTTAACGTCTTGGCGTATCACGTCCATCAGTGAGTTGCGATCTTGAACCGTTTATTGAACTCCTCATTACAGATTCCATTTGTTGAAACAGCTTTACCTTGGTCCTGTGTCGCTTTTTTACAAAAAACCTAACAATGTGCATTAATTCATGTCGAGTCGACATCAAGTCCGTCAGCGACCAGCTTGACTTGAGTCGGAGTCACTCCAGAATTCGCGGAGTCCGAAACGACCATTTCTACGGCCGAGCTTTTTGCGTGACAGACTCTCTTGAGTGTGTCTCCAGCGGTCTCTCAAGAAGCCACATTCCTAGCCAGGGGGTCGTACCCGTCCATGACCATGTCCGACCTGTTGCGTCTGCTGTTAAACCTGGCCCTGTTCTGGCTCGTGTCGTACACGCTCTCCGCTCCGCAGCTGTCGCCCACCCATTCCATCGACCTCGACGCCATCTCGCTGCGGTTCCCGCCTAAGTATGGTGATTTCTTGCTCTCCATCATGATGGTTCAAATCTCCCGTTTTAGGCCCTGGGACAGTCTTCATCCAACTCCAAATCAGCTGGATTTTGTTAAAGATGTTCAGCACTGTTGCTGGCAGCTGGATCGCTGTTCTGAAATGGGCCCAATCAACCCGGATGTTCATCAACAATTGGGTCTGATGAGTCTTAGGAGACCTGATTCAGCATATCAACATGATCTCACCCAATGGATTCTTCATACTCTGCGTTATTGCCTGAGAAATCGCTCAACCCCTCCGGTCTATGGACCGCTCTGGAGATTTTTGCAGCCCTTAATGCTTCTGTTACCCGTAGAATGGAGTGTAACGTGGTATGACTGTGATTCGTTACTGCTGGCACTGAGCGAGGCTGTCATGGCACCACATAATCTCAAGTGGCCTATCTGGAAGACCCTTCGTGAGATTCCTCCTGGATCATTGAATGATATTGAGCACTGCTACACTCAACAATTAATTAATAATCTATACAGGTGTGTTGAATCAACAATCTCATGCAACATTTCATCTGATTTTGTTACAGAATCGGTCGAGTTGACTTTCCGGATGATGTTACAGCTTCAGTCTTATTTTTTTTGGGGGAAAGGTACAAATTTTGGAAAAAATTCACCGATTATTCTGAGTTTTCGATATTCCCGTCATTGTTTTGTTACTGTGTTTCAGTCCGGTCCATTCCCTGACTCGTAATTCTGTTAGGACTGCGTCTGAGTTCACATTTGATCGGTTTCTGTGGGCGCGAAGGAACTTAACCCTACAAAATCACATCAAGATCCTTTTAGATTGTATTTTTCCTCGATGGTAACGAAATTCCTACTCATGTAACGTTTTTGGTAACGAATACTGGATTATACAGGTTACAATATCATCGTCAGCAGTCATGTCCATACAGAAATGTCGATTCAACAGTGTCTTTGACTACATCGTACATTCTGCGGAGCTTCAAATGTCAAAACTTGATCATGAAGAATGTTTCCGATGCAACTCTATCTGAAATGCTGTATATGTGGAGACTTATCATCAGGAAGTCAGTTATCTGTTTCTTCTTTACATTGGCCTCTTCAGTTAATCCATTCAGCTTCACCAAATGAAGTTCCTTCAGTTTTGAAGATTTTAATTTTTTGTTTCTAAGAGCCTGTCTAATTACTTTTTTTCAATTGATGATCTCTTCCGAACTCGTAATTGCTCATTGTTTATGATCTGATGATCTTATCACAAATATCTGCTCAATCGTCTTACTAAACTCTCAGATATTTGGAAGACCTTAATGTGATTTCCATCACAATGGAATGCCGTGATGAAGACCTGCTTTCTCATCTCCTCGCTTGCGAAAGATTGTCCGCCCGCGCTTTCCTGCATAATGATCTTGCCGCCCATTTCATGTCGCTGATTATCTGCGTTAACGAACTTTCCGTGACAGAAATTCTGCATCTCCTGAGACATTATTTGCCCAAAGACAAATCATCATTTCGTCATACAAAAACGTCGAAATATCGCTTTCAAAACTTCAAAACTCGCTTTCTGAACTTCAAGGTGAAATCTTCACTCAAATTTAGCTACTTCATTCAAAGCCCTTTCAGAAAGCAGGCGCCAATGAGCAACTTTATTTCGGTGACGTTGTCAGTCGATCGCGGCGGCTTCTCGGTATTCCGGACGGAAACGGGCTGGCTGCATTGGCGATCTCGTTCCACCCAGAGTTCTATCCGATTCTCGAATCAAGTTTCGGCCTCGCTTATCCCATTTTGTCCACCATTGTTCGATCGCTTTTCATACGAGCGCCTCCCATCACTAAAGCATTGACGTACTTCACCATCGAACGCGATCTGCCTGATTTCTTCCTTGATGAAGATCGGGAAGCATTCTATGGTCCGTTTACTCCCATACGAATCTGAATCGCTGACTTTATGTTATAGATAATATTCTCTCTGAAGGCAACTACTCTGTCGTTGGTCAGTTTAAGAAGCAGATACAAACATTCAAATCTCATAAGACGGATTCTTCAATTTTGGGGGTTTTCTGCCGATGGGTTGAGTCCTTCATTAAGGAAAATGACAACGGAATTTTCGAAGTAATTTTTCCATTTTTGCTTACCTGCTTCGCATTCAAATTCAGTATATTTGTTTCTTTTAATGATTTCGCCTATCAATGCCCTTTTTAAATGAACTCCGGTTTTTTGACATCTTTATTTTAGGTCGTTTATGAAGAGTGTCCTATCTGCCGAGAACCAATGTTCAATAAGAAGTATTTTTCTGAGCTGTCGTGCAGTCACAAATTTCATGAAGACTGCCTAAGAAAATGGCAAGAGATTTCGATGACATGCCCGACCTGTCGCAGTTCTGTTACTGATCCACCTCGAAAGATCCGCGGATTTCAGTAATATACAAAAAATACAGTTTCCGTGATAATATACTCTCGACAGATTGGAACGGTGCGCTGTTTCCTCTCACAAGCTGGATTGGCCTGTAGGCTTGCGGAGGCCCCGCGTCACAAACCCTTGTCCGTGAGCCGTCAGTCTCGCCATCTGTTCGGGAAATGTGGCTGCTTTCGAGAGTTGGTCTGTTGTTTCATGGCCAGAATCGTCGGATATTCCCGCCCCTGCTTCACCGGAGTTAACTGCATGTGAACGGGTTGGTCCGACATTCGTGTATCACATGTTATCACTCAGGTACATCAAGATTTGGGCCAAACTGACCACGACATTTGCCCCAGGTCTGGTTTCGTTGATTGTGATGAATTTTTCAACAGTCGTTTTACCTCTTTGATGAACAAAATGCTTCCAAGATGCAGTAAATCTCTTTACGAAATGGATTCATCTGCGCCAGCAGAGCTCATTTCATGAATCCGGGGAAGGAAATGGAATTGTTTGACCAAAAGCAAGTGATTCAACGTGACTACGTTTACTGTAACATTGTTGCGTTTTCGAGTCCCTTCCATCTTTGACTTCATGAGCAGGGAATATAAATTCAAGAAACAAGAATCACATTTGCAGCATAATCACGTATCGTCTCCGCTCGTTCTTAATCTCAGAAAATACAGATATTGAGATATGGACAGATGGAAGCCTAACCCGACATAGACGCGGCAATGGCGAAGAAGTCATTCTAACCGGAGCAGCTGCGATAGTTCACATTTCAAATTGGGAAGACCATGATGAGATCTTGGAACACCCCATCAAAAAAACTTTACAAATAGAAAACGCTGTATCGAGTTATGAAGCTGTAATTATAGCCATACAAGCAGGCCTGGATATATTACTTCCACTTAAATTAGAAGAACGGCAGATTCACCTTTTCACAGACTCGCTTTCATGCATACAGCAGTTAGCCACGCTCCCTTTCAAATATAAATATACAAACGTAGTGGTGAAAGATGTCCCGAAACAGTTAGCAGAACTAACAAATCTGAATAAAGTAGAAATACACTTCGTCTCGTCTCATACAGAAGAACAAATTGCACAAAGTGAGGAAATCGATCAACTGGCAAAAGAGGCCGCCGAGTCTGGGGATTGGGATGTAGATCATGACCCATTCACATCCTCATACAAGCTAATTTATACGAAACGTGAAAGACTCCGACTGCAGAATTATCTGAAAGCGAATATTAAACGCAGCAAATTCAATTTCTACCCAGATAGAACACTTCTAATAGAAGGCAAAATGCAGATCAACAACGACGATGGGGAGGAGGATGAACAACTATCATACACTACTAAACAGAGTCCGAACATGTCATAAACCAGCTAGAGCACATCTAAGGAATATAGGAATAGAATCTGTAGATACAAGCAGACATTGCAACAGACACACAGAAACAATCGAACATCAATTAATTCAATGCAAAAAGTATAAAAAACGACTGAAAACATTCCGAGACAAATACATTGAATTCGACATCAACAGCTTCAACAAAGCACTGTACACACACAGCACATTTATGGCCGACTTCCTCACATACGTTTATCAGAAAGGCTGCTACATATAACGCTTAAGATTGGAAGCTGGGAAACCAGTAGGGGAGTATCTGTGAGGTGTGGGTACATGGGTTAGAGTCCCTGTTGGATTGGGCGGGTGCTTAGGTCCCACTAACAGGGCCGATCGACATAGAGATCAACATAAATGGGTGTAATGAAGAACCGCTTCGAAATGGGAAGTAAAAGCACTGATAGATATTATGGCCAGACGCCTGAGTACTATCGGCCTTGCGTTTCGGATAGCGCCCCGCCTGTGGACAAAAATCAACGAACTAGAATAATCCAATCGAATCCAACCAACTTCAAAACTCGCTTTCTGAACTTCAAGGTGAAATCTTCACACAAATGTTGCTATTTCACACAAAGCCTTTTCAAAACGCAGGCGCCAATGAGCAATTTTATTTGATAACGCGGTCAGTCGTTCGCGGCGGTTTCTCGGAATTCCTGACGGAAACGGGCTGGCTGCATTGGCGATCTCGTTCCACCCAGAACTCCATCCGACTCTCGAATCAAAGCTTGGCCGCGCTTTTCCCATTTTGTCCACCATTGCTCGTTCGCTTTTCATACGAGCGCCTCCCATCATTCAAATATTGACGTACTTCACCATCGAACGCGATCTGCCTGATTTCTTCCTTGATGAAGATCGGGAAGCATTCTATGGTCCGTTTACGCCTATATGAATCTGAATCGCGGACTTTATGCTATAGACAATATTCTCTTTGAAGGCAACTACTCTGTCATTTGTCGGTTTAAGCAGCAGATGCTGACATCATTGAAATCTCAGAAGATGGAGACTTCGGTCTTGCGGGAGTTCTCCCGATGGATTGAGTCCTTCATTCGGGAGAATGACAATGGAAATTACGAAGTAATTTTCCCATTTTCGGTTTTCCATGCTTCTCAGCCCAAATTTCAATCTCTTTCTCCAAAGTTCATTTCTGTTTTTTGATAATTGTATCTTAGGTGATTTTTGAAGAATGTCCTATCTGCTGTGATCCAATGTTCAACAAGAAGTATTTTGTTGAGCTGACTTGCCGTCACAAATTTCATGAAGACTGTCTAAGAAAATGGCAAGAGCGTTCTATGACATGCCCGACCTGTCGCTGTTCTGTTACTGATACACCTTAAAAGCTCCGCGTGTTTCAGAAATTTCTTTTGAAATTACAGTTTCCGTGATAACAGAATCCCCAATTTGAATTGGATTCATTTCTTAATTTGCTCATCGGTGCAATTGTTCTAAAGATTGTCGGTCTATTCTAGGTTCATATAGCAGGATTATCAATCGACGGAATTTTGCCTCTTTCTCGGTCCATTGGATCTATCCTTAACGGACACTCACTTTTTCGTCACTTCTGTAACTGTTCGCGTTCCGTTGTATTGAAGGGAGGGTGTCTTGACGCCCTCCCTGGAAGGATCCTGGAGAATGGCGACGACCAAGACGGAGACTCCGATGGGCGAGCGCTGCCAGCTGGCAGACGATAAGGTAGGTGCTCTCCCTACCAGCAGCTCAGGTACCGGCCGAGCGGGCTCAGGGAGTCCCCGCGATGACGCCAGCCGATCGAGGGAGATGGGATTGACCCAGACCCAGACTATAGCGGCTATACGCTGGGCCAGCCGGACTGTTTTCCGTGCTGGTTACCCGAATCTCACTGGTCCGAGTACTCTGCAAAGGGGCTCAGAAAGGAGAAGCAATCTAAAGCGATCTATAATCGTTCAATCTGAAAAATACAATCACCATCGTTCTAGTCTCGATCAATCGTTTCACCGGTCACCGACTGGACAGAGAACCAATCAATATAAATATCAAATACCCCGCCTTCCTATCTCTCATAGCCAAAACCATTTTATTACAGATCATGTGAAGACTCCAAAACCTGACCGTCTCGAGGAGCATTAGGGTTAGGGTTCTCCACGTTAGATCCCAACTCATTGTTAGCGCGAGTCGATCTCCGGCTCACGCTCTTGCTCTTATTCCTAGACATTATATGTTATACGCGATCGTGCGTTTCGTAGCTAAAACGTAGACGTTAACTTTCAGATAAAGGAGTGAGTTGTATTGATTCAAAAAAACTTCATCACATAGGTCGTCGTGATTCATGCCTGCTCATCCATGGTAGAGTCAGCAAGCGACCGTTGTCGCATCAGCATCTGCAACAGATCACATCTAGTTAGCAACTACTATGGCCACACCCGGACCCATCCACATAGAATACACAAGCTTTGCACCCAGACTTCGACCAAATCAATATAAATACCAAAATACAAATCAACTATACCAATCTCGATCAAACCCACACCAGCATACACGTTCAGACCATCGATACCCAAATCCACCCATCCACTCGACAGCTATCAACCCCTCGGAAGGCCAGCACGACCTTGCGCGGCCTCCATCCACGCCAGTAACGTCAACTAACACGTCAACTCCAATTTGGGGATTGGGAAAGGCGCAGCCTACAGCAATTAAGGCGATACGTTTTGACCTGCAGAAAGCAATCAGTCTGGCTGCCAATTAGTCCCCCTGACAACCTCATTCTGTTAGTAACCTCATGATGTCCTATAAACAAGCACATCAACACCGACAACCCCAATATGAGTCTCTCCAACCACCAACCCTCAAGCAGCAATCCCAATGCAATGGCTATAGAGGACGTGCAGGCCCTTAAAAGGAAAAGAACACACCAGGTGAATGGCAATGCAATTCCAAAACCAAAACCCCAAAACAAACAAACCAGTTCAAAAAGTAGCATCAGCCCTTCGCTTACGAGTACGACCCTGCTAGGCGTACGA
>RBZT01000459.1:0-10409 GCA_003693705.1 Polymyxa betae
TTATCATCTGGATTGATGATTTATTAGGATATGCAGATGAAGAGAAAACATGGTCTTGATCGGACCTTGGAATTAGCTGATTTTAATCTTAAAGTTAATATTGAAAAATGTCATCTTTTCTTGAAAGAGGTGAAATTTTGTGGACGAATATTTGGGACAACGGGTGTGAAACACGATCCTCGGAGGATTGCTGCGTTATCTGAAATGCCAATTCCTAAAAGAGCTAATGAGTTGCAGCAAATTCTAATGGCATCACAATGGATGGCTCGTTCCATCCCAAATTACTATTATATAGTTATATCTTTACAAGATATACTGGAAGATGCAATGAAATTGCAATTACGCCGAACTGAAAAGGCCGCAAGTCGAGTTGACTTGCAGCGATTTGGTTGGAATGGAATTCATACAAAGGCTTTATTGAATCAAAAAATGCTATTACAAATGCTGTTAAGTTAGCTTATCCTAGCGATCAGATGGTGCAATGTTTTTTGTGATGCCAGCCATCATGCTAGTTCATCAGGAGTGGTTTCTCAGATTCCACCTGAAAATATCAATAAGCCCATTCATCAACAAAGACATCAGCCTCTTGGCTTTGTAGGCCACAGATTTAATGGGTCTGATCTGAATTGGGCGACAATTGATAAAGAGGCTTTTGCCATTAAGGATACTTTGAAGAAGCTCTCTTACCTTTTACATATGCCTTCACCTTTCCATTTATTTATATACGGATCATAGGAATTTACTGCATATATATGTACAATCCTTTGAAGTGTGCTAAGCAAACAGCAGAAAGATTGATTCGTTGGGGGATTGAAATACGGGATTGTAATTACCTAATTCATCAAATCTCCGGCGAAGATAATCATTGGGCTGATTTGCTATCTAGATGGGGTGCGGGTGTATGTGATGTCTCTGATAATTAACCCATAATTCATGTCAGAGTGCTACGAATATTGGAAGATATTATTCCGACCGAACCAAATCGTTTATTGAATGATACTATTCGTGTACAGCCTTGTGTCTGGCCAGACAACGTCTGAAATTATGACGGAGCAAAATCTCCATTTTCCGAATAGCCTTTTTGCTAAAAATTCAGATGGACTTTTGGTTGATACACAAAACAGAATAGCTATACCCATTCAAAGTGTTGACCTGATTAGGCGACTATGCATTATAGCACATGCTGGTTGTCATTGCGGTCATTTGTCTTATAAAAATGCATTAGCTATGCTACAAGACTGGGTCTATTGGATCGGTATGCGACAAGACATCAAGGATGTCTGTTCCGCTAACGCGAAAAGGATTTCGTATCCCTCGTCCGCTTGGAACTGCGTGCCATGGAACAAAACCAATTGAGGTTTTGCATTTTGAATATTTATAGGTTGCATCCAAATTGAAAAGTTCCATGAACTTTCAATGGATATTTGTTATCCGTGATGATTTTTCAGGTCACGTTTTACTGAGACCTGTACTGTTGTTTTCAGTAAAAGTGAAAATTTTGCGATGGTTGCCCCGCATGTTTCCAGGGTTGCGCTGAAATATCGCACCATCGGTTCTAGGCAGAAACGATGGAGGCGAGTGGCAATCAATCGACCTTGTCAAGCAGCTCAGCACACGAAGGAAGTGGTTCACCGCCTTTTAGTTCGGTCAGCCAAGCGCAACCAATTAAAGCTCGGCCTGCCGACGAACTATATCGTTTGAAATTCAACACTATCATCAAACCTTACAAGAATGCGCAAAATCGAACCGGCGAAAGCCTTGGAATCATCAACATCAACGTGTCTTCGCTGGACGATTTGCGAGCTTCGGTTTTTGCGACTGTCTCCGATCATTCCAAGGCATTGCCACTCAAGAAGGCAGCGGCTTTTCGTTGAGATCTCAGCAAGTAAGTAAGCATTAATTTTCTGTGTAGATGCTTTCGAATGGCTAATGACAATGCAAACGCAGGTGGCGCCAGCCGATCTAGAGCTTCTCGTGAGCTTCAAATCTCGAAATCACATGTATGCATATGAAGGTAAGACGAGTAAGATGTATTGAATCGATTTTATTTCACTCTGCATTCGGTGCCAGGCAGACCTTACAGGCTCCATTCTACAACATTGGTCAGCACGTTCTATCAATGTGGATATGTTCGTTTACAAATACGGTGCGAACCTTCAAACTGCATCCCAGCACACTTCATTTCAAGCATCTGCCGTCGCTCCAACCTCAACTGATCGAGCAGGCGCTGCTTCCAACGTGGCAGTTTTTGAAATTGTCAGTCGACTGAGAGACCGTTGGAGCACTACATATGTTTCTCAGAGTATTAACAGGGAGATCTGGGCCAACGAGATTGCTCAGAAGCCAACACATGAGCACGAATCTCTGATAAACCAGCCTCCTCCTCGCGACATTATCCATCTGTTTAGACATTCGCCAACAGATGGAGATGCCCTTGTTTCTTCTTTGCGAACTGACAACAACATGGTTCTAGCCATTCTGGAAGACATGAAAGCGCAGTAGAAAGAGATCGAGCATGACTTCACGGCCAGATTTAACAGGATGTTTGCAGGAACTGATCGATATCGGCTGCAGGCGATTGAATTGCATAATGCATTACGACCTCAAGAGCATTCATTCAATTCTGCTATACTCGAAACGATCGAAAACTTAGACGATTTGGATCATCAATAAATCAATTTAATCACAGACGGTTTATCAATTCGTTTGAGAACGATGTTCCTGGATTGAAAGCATCCCGATGTCGAGAATCCACAATGCTTGAAGAAATTTCGCATATTGTAATCGACAAAGCGATCTAGAATCGTTGATATCACCTTGGCAATGTCTTTCGGTTTGGTGGTCACCTCCTGGTACGTTCGCCGCATGTGCTTTTTGACAATCCCAAAGAAGTACTCAATCGGATTGTAGAAAGGATAATAAGCCGGAAGGAAGACTGGAATTATACCGAGCGAACGAAGATAATAAGTGAAACTTGGATGACAATGGATCCGGCACCGTCAAGAATCCAAACAGATCGAAATCCAGGGTATTGCTGTACATGCCCTGACAATGCAAAAGATCTACAGCATCTGAGAAACGTTAGGCGATCAAATGTTCCACTGGTCATGAAAGTCTCGACAAGTCCACCACAATCGAGGAAACATAGAAGAGAGACTCTCGGTGAGCGTGTGAATTCCCCACGAAAGTGCAGCGCTTGGCCCTAGCACAAATTATTGTTAAAGATTGTAAAATCTAGATTAGGTACCTTCAAAGCGTATCATCGACGTCGCAGCATTCCACAATTGTCGAACGACACTTCGTCAGGAAAAACCAACGAATGATGGGTCCAGTCGATAGCATTCAATTCGTGACAGAAACGAATTATATCTTTCCTGCTTATTTGGATGGCGCGACGCTCTATACACTAAGGCAAAACTTCATTAGAAAAATTAATAATGTCATCCGATTAGGACAAAGCTCGTACTTATATGTCAGCTTGAGCTCTGCCATAATTCTCCAAATACTGGAGATGCTGATTCGTATACGCCATTCAAGGATAAAAGCTCGGCGTGTTTCGTCGAGAAACGATAACGGATGCCTCAAAACATAATCAAGAATCCATTGGCGCTGTTCAGGTAGAATTCTTGCATGACTGCTTTGCGAACACCAGTTAGAAACATTCCCGGTCTCCCTGTATCGATTTCTCCATCGACTGATCGTCCCTATACCTTTCCTATATACGCTGGCGACCTTAGCAACGGTAAACCCAAGTAAAAGTGTGCATAAATGGCATGCATCTTCGTATTGACCGACGCTTGCTGAGAATCGATGGCACTGCATAGCCCCCGCTCCTGTGAAAGCACCATAAAGCTACTATGACGATATTTCCTGGCGCAGCCCTCCAAACATCGCGGAGTGCGACTTTTAACTATCGCGATGTTCCATTTCACATAAGAATCGCAGTACTTGTTCCTAATACAAATGTCACTTTTGACGCTCGGCTCCAATGGAGGGCCCTGTTTTAAACATCCAGAGTGTTTGTTTCCGATCAGGCATCATATTTTGTTTCAGAAGTTATGAAACATCTATCCCAAAAAATAGGAACAGAACAACATTTTGTGACTGCCTATTCTCACTATTCTAATGGAACCATTGAAATAGTAAACCGTAATATTATCAATTTATTACGATGTCTTATGTCTGAGTTACGATCTGATAAAGCGAACTGGCCTTGGTTTGTAAAGATAGTAGAACAAGCTTTGAACCATTGCCCGCAGCGCCGATTAGGAGGCAACGCTCCAATAACTGTAATGACAGGATTGCCTGCGGACAATCCACTAGATCCTATATATTACAATCCTCAAAAATTAACGATTAGCTCAGTTGATGTGAATTCTGAGCAGTTTTCAAATCGGGTTGAGAAACTCCAATTGAGTCTCCAAAATATGCATAAAGATGTCATATCAATTACAACATCTGAGCGGCAGTCTCACCGTGATTGTAAATCACATCATTGAACACTTGCCAATTTTGATATTGGTGATTATGTTCTTGTGGCTATACCAGAGCGTCAGTTTACGAATAGTAATAAGTTAGACTTTATTTGGCATGGGTCATTCAGAATAGTGGATGTTCACCGAGCTTATGTGTTTACAGTTGAGAACCTCCTTTCTGGGGAACCTCAAGAAGTACATGGTGACCGTATCCAATTCTATAGTGATAAATCTTTGAACGTCACTGATGATATTCTGACACAGTTTCAGTATGATACATCTAATCGACAATTAGAGAAGAGTTGTGATGCTAGATTAAACTCAATAACCTTGTTAGCCCGAAAATAATACCCTGGTGCGATTGTCGAATAAAACACCAGGCAGGTGTTGTATTCGAAAACAACACCATGGTGTTGTAATTAAATTGATTTGAGCAACTTTTCTTCCACTTGTTAAGGTCCCCTACATTACTCATCTCTTAAGTAAACTTTACTATCTGTTTCTCGAAATACACAATATTCACTGAAGTTCTAACAATGGCCGCGTATTGAGTTACTTGAGAGATCTGTCTCAGTTACCTTAAGCCACAGATTCTTTCACAATCAATTTGAGCCACAGATTGGAACTTCTGGCTTGTCCAAAACAAGCATGGTCTTTGACAGGAAAGTTGCACCAGCAATGCCAAACTCGATATTATTCGGACGTACGAAATATGTGTAGTCGGTAAGGGCCTACCTGCCTTTGAAAAGCAAACCGGTATCAGTAGAGAAACCGTAGAAATTTTTGCTGGATCGGTCAACGAGAACCGGAACATTGAAGTGAAACCGCAGAGACTGGTTCTTCGTTTGTTTATTCAGTCGCAGCCTCAAATGAAGACGTTAAATTAACGCAATTAAACAATTATTAATTTCGCTGTTTGCATGATCTAGCTGCTCCCTTTGTTACACTGTTGATATGATCTAGCAAGTGGTGATTTATTCGAATAAAACACCATTGTGTTATAAGCAAAGTGGTATTATATTTGGATTTATTGAAGATGTTTTGGGTGACTGAAAAATTTCACAATCTCGAATACAACACCATGGTGTTATTTTCGGGTTAAGACGGTACTGTTTTCCCCCGCACATAAGGCATATGCGTTATATTGAAGGGTGGATATTTTTTTGCCATTCTCGCCTACGGTAGTCTATCCCTCGAAGATAAGGCATATGCCCTGTATTCAAGGTAACGTAAAGTATGCCTTCTATTCAAGGGTTCTAAATTCCATTGTTGGCGAATGTCCGTGTGCCTAATATCCGAGGTTTTTGACATTTGTTAGCATTTTGCAGCGCAGCGCAAGCTCTATATTCAGAAGTATCTGGAAGACGCGCCGTCTAAATTTTTTATGGCCCGTTTACCTTAATGATAAACTACAACCATGTCTGACATTGCCGGACGTCCCGTCGCGCCGTCTCCTTCAACTGGATCCGCATTATACTTCTATTTCAATCTTTGCTCGGGGTTCCGAACCTCAATTTCAATAAAAAGAGCGGCACTAACGTTGAAAAACCGCTTCATTTTATTAGGCTTCAAAACCCTCGAATAAAGGGACCAGAATCCAATCCCTTGAATAGTGCGCACACCACGCAGTTTTCGAATAGAAGGCCCATGTGTCTTCTACTCAAAAACAAGGCACTGTGCCTTATGTGCGGGGGAAAACGGTAGCACTGATATTGAATGTTCCATTAAATGGAAAGGTTTTACTGAGTTGGAGAATAATATTCGTAAGCACTATCCAATGGCAATTCGTGAATTTTTGCAAAATTCTCCGAACAATCCATTTGCCTCAATTGTTGGCGCATCTTTACCAAAATTTTAATTGCGCATATTTGTTTAGAGGTAGACCTTTTTTCCAAAACTCGATTTATCCCACAGGGTTTGCGGGTGCGGTTTTACTAGTGCTTCTAACATGTATGATGAATGATATTTAACACAAATTTTTCCCTTCTCCCTCAAAATTTGTCTTGGGGGAGGTAGTGTATGGGAATTATAATAATAGATGAATTTCTCCCTGTTATTGATTGGACGTGGACACATCCCTAGATCATTGGTGATGAACAGCAAGGCGCGATCCCTGTGATTCTTATTCAACGGTTTATGAATACATATTATTTTATCGTTCTCTTTAAAAGATCACACAAGGATTTAGCTAGACGCCGTCAATTGCGTCATTACAGGGCGCGGCCTCAGGGCTGTACTCTTACACAAGAGTCGCTCTCGATGAAAGCTGCTTTCAGTGTGTTCTTTATGGATCATTGACAGACAGTCTGCTGTGCCCGGAATCGCCCGTGTAAATGAATTCACGTAAAGTCTGAAGCTGCTGCATCATTGCAGATACAAACCGCAATGAACAATGGGTACCTGTTTTGCCTTCTTTAGTTCTTTGTCTTTTCAAAGATTTCTATCAACTCCGTCACCACAGCCTCGGCTGTCAAGGCTTTCATTTTGATGTTGTTTCCGCGATCATGGTTTGTAACTGCGTTTTCAGCTGAGCATTAACTTCCTGCTTTGAAGGTGCCACACGACCCATACTATCTTCCCATTTAAGTTCGCGTTGGCTTTTTGAGCTTTCAACCATCGCAAACATCGATATTCCAAAATGACACACTTTGGCTAAATCCTTATGGGATATCATTTCGTTGCCTTTCTATTCCTGTGCTATCAGCTTATTAAGTGACCATGACTCTTCAGTTTTCATCCCTGAAACCACAGTTTCATAGCTTTAATGGTTCTCTTTGATATGGTATTCATTTTCAGACAACCTGTGAGGGAGGGAAGCGGTTTGGTCGCTGTGATCGAGCTTTGTAAGAGGGATGGAAGAGCATTTGATTCTGTATCTGAGATGAGCGTAAGAAAGCCCGCTGAACTTGTGATGCAGAAGAGATAAACGGGTCGTCATATGATATTGGCTGATTGGCGCTGAGGTGTGATTCCAGGCCAGTGGCTGAGATGATCGATCAGCGTCCCGATTCCATCCATCTCCAGATCTTCAGCTTTCTCGGGCCGTACTGGACCCGGATTGGACAGCTGGTCGATTCCCGCTTCCGCAATCTATTACGAAGCTCAGAATATGTGACAGCATGTCTCGGTGAGCAGCAAGATCGTGATTTTAATCGACAAATTCGACGACATATTTATATGCAGCCGTTCTCGAATGCCGAATCCCCATGTGTGGAAGATAATGTAATTCCAGATGATCGTATTGTTGTTGGAGTAATGGCCAATTCGTATGGAGTATTCCTCCCATTTAGTCATATCGGCGGATATTTTGTTTTTGAATGCGATAATCTGCTGGGAACCATTGTGGGGCCCTTCATCCCTGACAAAAGTTTTTTCGATTTCAAAATCTGAAATTCCGGCGAAGGCTCTTCCGAGGGTCCCTATCTATGTTATTATCTAATGGGTCGCTTTCACATATCACCACGGTCCTCGTGGCTGGCCCAGGCATAGACGCCGGCACAATCCTCATTCTCGTTGATCTCGTCTTGATTGTGGCTGCCGCTGTGCTCTTTATGATCTTTGGCTGCCCCAAACGCAAGTGAGCGTTGCCCAGACGATGCAACCTGTTCTGCAATCCTCATATTGTAATAAAATTATTGATTCTAAACACACTCGGCCAGTCATCGGAAATTAAGCGAAAAGTATTTACTCTGAATGTAACGAAACAGGGCAAAGAGCAACATGACCGGAGCGGGATCAGATACTACGTACGATCAGGACCATCACCGGATTGACATACGGGGCCAGTACGACATGTGATCACGTGGCCATTATATCTGCCGGTGATGCATGCATACTCAGCTGCATTTGGTAAGTTGAGAGTGAGAAATGAGATCGGCTTGCTCCAAGCAGAGCAGAATGTCTAATAGTAGTCAAACGATTTTATTATATTGTCTTGAATTCATTTCACCAAAGCCGTTGAAAGAAGGCTGTCGAATTTTTGGACAGAACAGAATCGCAACAAAGCTATTGAACAGACGACGGTCCCAGCTAGGCAGTCAATCTGCATTCCTGTCGAAAATCTGGCAGCGTCGTCCGCGATCCGGACCATTACCAATCCGCCATCTATTGCCAGTCTGACGACGGCACGAACGGCGGTTCCAATCTCGGGCCCGATTTCGCTGCAGCCAATCCTTGCCATCGAATCCATTCCCGCCCCAACATATCGTGGCCGCCTTCGGTACTCTCTGTCCGATCTATGTGGCGGGGGGCGGTACGGCTCGACTTTTTCCACCCAGCTTATAAAGCTTGGCAAAGGAGCGGCTATCCTGCAAAACAAACTTTCCGTCCATTAGAGCCAGTACGCCGTCATCTATAAAGTTGGATCGTAAATCACTCGACTGCGATATCCGCTGCAAGAGGATACCGATCACCAGTTGGTGTTGGAAATCTCGCAAAATTTCGCAGGTGTTCCAGCCGCAGGTATGAATTTCGCACATGCGTCGTGCTGGAAGAATTTGCAGCGTCATAATCTGAATCGTACCGAATCGGTTGCGATGGGATTTGCGACCGTCGTTGCGGACCTTGTAGAGCTGATGTTGGGTATACTGGATTTGATCCCGAAGATTGGAGATCTGATCAATCGGATCCGCCTGACTTTAAAGCTTCCGGAGGAACCATTTCACGAATGCGCGATGTATGATGGTTACTGGAACTCAAATCAAAAGCGATATGATGCCGATATGTGGGATTATCAACAGGACGTCTTGAAATGGTGTTCAAACGGGCAGTATCCGGGTTTTAATGATGCTGAACAGGTCCGAAGAAGCCGAGGTGGAATTTCACAGAATGCAAAAATCAATCGATACCCTGGATGACAGGACTTTCAGAATCATTCTGTCAGTCTTCTACAGAAGCTCTATGAGGGAAACTGAACGGGGCCGTTTTAACGCATTGAAATGAGCTGGCCGAAAGATCTCGTTCAGCCCTATTGGATCGACTAAGAGAAGTTCGACCAGATCAGGCCGGTCGTACCCGCCCATTCGAACATTGACTCGAAACCATGTAAGTACTGTGATGATTTTATGAGTTCTGGTGTGGCGCGGCCTCGCACTGTCGTGGGTAGTCGTTGAAGACTGGGGGCGGCCTCCTGACATGATCATCACGCACTGTCTTGTCCGCAGACAAGACACTCGAGCTTGTAGCCACTTCTTGCCTGGTGTTGCCCCCGTAAAAGTTCCATCTTCTCGATTCTGGCATTCGTTGTTTCAAGGCACACAGAAGGTCGCATTCCGCTCTCCTTTCTGTGTCTTGGACTGTTAGAAGCACCATACAAACTGTATTTTGGGATTTTCTAAGTACTCTCTTATAGCCGATTTTGGACATTTTCATAGCAGTTATCAGATATCTATTAGAGTATCATTTATAAGCCATCGAACGGATATCTGTGAGAGCTCTCTCCATGAACTATTAGGGCATATCAGATATATTTTTTTATCGGCAATAAAGAGAGCCGACTGTACAGTGATGAGTAATTACAAACTTCGCGCACTCGGTGAAGTCCGAAATCCCCTCCCGCTCCATTGGTGAGCTCTCCATTCTCATTTCGATTCTGCAATGGCGATGATGACCCCAGCAACCGCAATCACGATCCTGCTCGGTCTATTGATGGCCTTCTCTCAGTTCATGATTCCTGCTCTGTAAGTCCTTGTTCTGTTACATAGTCGCGCTCAACATATGCCTGTTGTGTGACTGTTACGCGGCCATGAGTGCGGTCATGTGTGACCTGCCATCCGAGAATCCGCTTGGCCTCCCCAGGATCTTGACCTTTAGGTGGCGGGAGATTGATGATTCAAATTCGGTAACGTTACTTTCAGACTTGGATGCGATAAGCAGGTCGTCCACGTACGTAGCTATAAGTGTAATTCCGGACTTCACGGACATTTTAAAGAATAG
>RBZT01000819.1:0-43229 GCA_003693705.1 Polymyxa betae
GGTGACGCCTGGATGGTTGATTTGCTCATACTTTACATCGAAAAGGGCATTTCCCGCGGAATTGCTGTAGATGTAGTGATATCTCTGTTTTGCGATATGAAATCCAGACGCCTGTGAAAAGTCCACTTTAATTTTTTTTTAAATACACACTATCACAACTGGGTTTTCTGAAAAATTTCTGGCTCCGCCACTGTCTCATCTTGTGATAAAAAATCATATTAACTGTATAGCAAAGGAAAAACAGCAGCGAAGGTGGAGGATGTATAGGAGCGGAATGCTCCCTAATGGGAAGGGAACCGACCCGATTCTCCGTGATCTAAAATAAAAATCCAAGGGCTCAGCCGGTAATCGAAACCGGGACCTCCCCGACCCTAACAGGGAATCATGCCACTAGACCACTAAGCCCTTCCACGTCAACATTATGTGATGATGGTGGTCACAACAGAGAGCGAAGTAATCTCAAAAAGCAGTTGATCGAAGAATGAAACTTATGCGAATACCATTTTTTGTCGAACGGAACAGGTTCGTTAATGCCAAAATCAGTTCCATCTAGAGAAACAAAACATTTCGTTTTTCTGGGTGTGTTTCACGTTTAACAATAATTTTGACAAAAAAATTGTTTAGTGCGCAATGGACATGATGATCCCGACGATAGCGCTGACGAAGATATGGATGAGAAGATTACACCTTCGAACATTAAACGGCGTCGTTCCGATATGGAGCTTCCTAACGGATCTAAGGAGACCGCGCGTGCCCAAATCAGGCACCATGATGAACCAGTAATTGTATCAGTGCTCAAGGACCCGATTTCTCAGAGCACGACGGTGGTCACATTGCCTTCTGGAGCAAAGAATGTATAATTCGATCTCTCCCAGGACGGGCGTACCGCCATCGTTGATTATGAATGGCCTAAAGTTCTGTTTTCAAATGGCCCAAAGCTCTGTTTTCAATGGAAGACCTCGTCCGCCGCTGGATACTGAAAAGGAGCTGCAGCTGTACCATCCCAACATCATAGCTTTCCATTCGAAATTGGAAAAGGTGAACAAAGCTGTTGGTCAGGCCCCGGGGCGGTCAGCGGAAATCACCCTTCCAATAGTTGTCCTAACAGATACTGCGACCTGGTGTAAGACGGGTGTCAAACGGGACGATGGATCCATGATTCTAGTTGTGGAGCTCATGGCGTACCAAGGACTGGGAGTAATGAGTTTATCTCAAAACAATACGGTACCATAACGTTATAATTTGGCATAGATATCCTAACCTCTTTTCGTAGAATATTGCCAAATGCCGTCGCGGATTGTGGAGTATAGAGCAGGGATAGTCGGGACAGTAAATCTGCAGCGGGGGCAGCCATCTGCTGTCATGACCTCGTAATGTCGTCAGACCTTGAATACGTTACATAACATTTTTCTGATAGATTCAACTTTAATCAGCCTTGCCTGATCGGACTGAATCCCTCAGTCCGATCAACGTGCGTTATCACCACCTATTGGTCTCGTCGTCTTCTTTCCTTCTTGTCTTCACCACCCACCTTCTTCTTTAGCTCTTCCCAGCTTTTCGTACTCAGCGCTCTGTTCTTCCACAGTAATTGGTTTCTAACATCTGCCGCCTCAGTGCCAATTTTGGCGTCAAAATCCACCATTTAAAGCGATTTACGGCCCTTTCTCGTTCATTTTTTATTGAGAAGCCACATTCAGCATCTGCTTTCATCAACTACCTACTAACAGCTGCGGACATCGAGCGCAATATCCGGCTCCAGTTCGAGCGCGTCGATTACGCCATGCTCTTCTTCCCTACGCTCAACAAAAGGATGGCGATGTTCAACGCACGGCTCTTTCAGTGTGCACTACGTGTTCGTGACAACTCTCCCTGCAACCACGATCACAAGTCGGCCTACATTCAAGTCATGAACATGTTCGGCTACTGGGAGCCCTGGACGAAGAGACATATTACTCCGGCGAAGATCGACAAGTACTGGGGCTTCCACCACACCTTGGACGAGTTCGAGCCCGCCACTGATCTAGTGAACGAGATGCTGGTCGAGATCCAGGATGACCGGTGAAGTTCCAGCAGGCGACCTCGAGATCTCCGACGAAGATCTGATGGCGGAGGAGCTGAATCTGATTGGCATCCATCTTTGTGTTCGGAGACGGCACACCAAGAAGCAACATGAGCAAGGATGGCAGGCTGTCAATCCCAAGACCGGGCGCCAGATCGGAGACCGGTGGCCTACCAAGGAAGCGTTGTTCGTAATTATCTGGGAGAAGGTCGGCACGGACTGGAGATTCGTGTTCAAGACCAAGAATCTGCCTGTTCCAAGGCCATCCCGAATACTTGGGCGAATTCAATAAATTATTCTATCTTGATATTTCGAGATTGGTCTAATGGCGCGCAGTAGCAATTATTTCTAGTCTTTGGGGCGTTGGTGTAGTTGGTTATCACGCATCGTTCGCAACGATGAGGTCGCGGTTTCGACTACCGCACGCTCCATATTTTTTTGGCGAGTCTTTCTTTCTCTGCCTGCTCTTGTCGACTCCTCGAGTCTTGACTATATCCAGTTTCATCGATGTCTTTGAATTATCAACGAATGGAGAAGCTCATAATCAGGCAGTTTGTGACGATGATAGGCCAGCTTTGTTAGGCAATGACTCTATGAGCTCGCAAACGATGTCGTAATCGATAATTCTACCTTCGATGATGCCCGATCTCCCTTCAAACAGCCACTTCATTTTCAGGAGCATTTCAGTAATTAAACCCTCCATATCTTTATGGTTTCGAGGACGATCTCGTTTCCGTCTGCTGATCGAGATGAGCGCTGTGTAAATGATTTGATGCCCGGTCGCGTGAGAGCCCCATCTCGTTGATGAAATCAATCAAGGCGCTGAAATGACCCGCTATCTGGTTCTGTATGCTCAGTAAGTTTACATTGCTGCAAGCCAATGTTATTTCCATTTTGCAAAAATCGTTCGAAATGCAATAAAAATGAAATTTTGCCAATACTGAGCTCGTCCAAAAAAAAGGGTAAAAGTCGCGAGCTTCGTCAAGCTGCTTGCCGATGTCTGGCATTTCCAAACGGTCTTCGAGGAATGGCGACATGACACCGGACCCATCGATCAGCTTTCGAGGACGAACTTCTATTACCGAGAAAATCTCACTTTCAAAAAAACATCGCTCGTGATTCTTTCCGAGCAGGAGCCGGTTGGAATGACGGCGCCGATCGTCGCTTTTAAGGCTCTGCACGAAATCTACCACCATTAATCGCTATTTGATTGTCTCGGAATTGCATAATCTGCAGAACGAGTGCAGAGTTGTATTCATGAAGCCGGACGAGCACGATGCGATGGTCGCGAGAGAGGAGAATCCACCTTATGCACGACCTCGGATGAAAACGGATCTTGAATGGTATCCGCAATCTTCAATTTTTGGCTAACGATCGACGGCGAGATTGAAGACGCCCATGCAATACGTTCAGGTTCTTGAACGACAACTTTCTTTGAAGTTCAACGAAATCTCAAAAGACGATTAAATGTTTCGTAGCAGAATTAATCGTTTCTATCTCGCTTGTTGATCATTACAGCCATTATACACAGAGCTGTTTGAATTTGATGTTGAGGAGAAAATTTGTGAATAAACGCTCTTCATTACCATTGTTGCATTTTGAAGAGAATGATCTCATGTCCTGCCAATGATCTGGTTGCCGATCTGTCGACCACGGTTGACGACGGTTTATAAACTGGCCTCGATCGTGCTGTCAGCGGCAGCAGCGGATCGTGTTAATAACCATCACCGTGTGCTGGCTGCTTCAACTAATTTTCTTCTTCGTTCTGCAAAATCGAACGGAATTCGATATCGCCAACAAACATCAATTATGAAGAATTTTTCCGAATGACAGATGTCTCGTGTGTTCGTCTTAAATGTATTGACGCGAGTACTTAATGAGACACAAAGCAAGCAATTGGCGCTGATCAACAAGATCTGCAGATCGCATTCTCAAATCGTGCAAGAGCTTATGGTAGCGATGAGATGATCGCAGAATCCTCACAGCCCAAAATCCAATTCAAATGCATATAACGATAAAACAGCAGATGTCCTTTTATAACTCCAACGTTCAGAAACGATTTCAATTTATAATATGCGAACTCAAAACTGCCATCAACGATATGTGTGGCCGTCCTGCTTGTCCTTTTATGATATACCACCGAAGATAGCGAGTCTGACACAGTTTGAAATTTCGAATGGATAATATTCGTATTGCAGGAACCGAAATTGAAATAAAAGCAGAAAATAGATAGCTGAGAGCCGCAGACTCGGTCACACGAAAGCGCTCTGGCTAAAATGTGATTGATACTGTGGGAATACAGCAAAGCAAACATTCGATGAGGGAAATGCTGCTTGTTTCCTGAGCAATACCCGATCATGATCGGCAGCCGAACAAGCCTCGTACAGGCCCTGGAATCATTCTGTGCTTTAGTTGAATTTTACTATTGGTGATATCGCTCAGGTCGAAAACACGTTCTCGTTCTTGTCGCTCCTCACAACATGAATGAAACAGTCCAATATATCTGATATAGCTGTTAGATAATGCTTGAGAGCTCAAGGAACCCAGAAACAAGTTTTTCACTGACCTAATATCATCCCGCTATAAACCAGGGCAGAATACACCGATTTCCCAACCTCGATTACGTGCAGCTGATGAGGAGAAGGTTTGTAAGCAGCTTCTAATACATCAGCAGACTTCAAAGAGAAACGGATTTGCCTTTGTCATCGAATACGGCATCATGACGGGATTTATCGCTTCGACATTGGAAGTAGAAGTACTGAGAGATAGTACGACGAGACACCTGTGTACTATCAGCCATACGCCTAGAACACAGCGCCGCCTGTTGACCAAAATCAACGAGATAGCAAGATTCAGTTCATTCAAATATCGCATCATGCATGCAGAAATTACTCACGGATCGTGTTTTCTTCACAAAAGCCGATTCTGAATAATGACAGGAAGTATAACTGTGCATGCTGGAGTTGATACAATTCGTGCGATAACAGATGGTATGAGGGGTTAAAAAAGAATTTTATTAAGAAGTCGAAAACAAGTCAGGCGCTGATTGACCATATAGATATATAACGATCGTGAAGATTCAGGATCACAAAGATAACTTCAGCGACACAGAACTTCAACAGGAATATTACCGCGCCTTGCTATACGTATTTGCCATTTCAAGAATGTGGCGAATTTCAGGCGAATCTCTGAATACGAACTCTCCCGGAAGATCCTCATCAAATTTGGACGACCAGTTCAGATAATGAATGCGGTACCGCTCGCCATTCTCAAGAACCTGAACGATCTTGACCTCATAAGGCTTGAACTGCCAAGAATCCAGAACGAAAGCCTTATCGCTTGTCGACATGGCACGCTGCTGGCGCCATTTTGATTGATGAGCACGAAGGAACTTCAGCGCCTTGTTACGATCATCAGCTTTGAAATCGTTGTCCTGCAGATTTTGAATGAGGCGATCAAGACGGTTAATGCCCTGGTTGGGGATCTTGGCCTTTGGCTTTCGCGGTTCCGTGCCGGGGATCGTAATTCTTCGTCGTTTCGGGGTTGTAATTGGAGGAATCTCAGATCCACGGCGACGTCGAATCGCCGGTGTCGCAGGCTCCGGCTCGGAATCCACAGCGGCAGGAACCTTCTCAATCAACTGGACGGAATCACTGCCGATAGAGCGGCGTTTACGAGCTGGTTCAGTGCGGCTCGGTGACGATCGACGCCCGCGTCCCTGCAAACACCAGGAATAAAAAAAAGCAACGTATAAATGCGAAATCAAATTACAGATGCCGGCGCTGGACTTGGGATATCAGAAGGAGCAGCCAGAGGGGAGCCAACCTGAGATGAATAACGATCAGAGATTATGACCGTTAGAAGGAGAAGAAACATTACAGATTCAGCAGGTTTCGGAGACGGGGACCTAGCCGCAGGCACTTCAGGAGCAGGGCTAGTACCACGAGCACGTGAGCGCCTTGGAGACACAGATTTCTCCCCGGGCTAAGAAGAGATAAATGCCAAAGAACAGTACAGACAAAGTAAACCAGCAAATAAAAATAATCAACTTGAAAAAGAAAAATGGGAATACTGGGACAGAGCGCGCTCGCTTAACTGAAGCAGTAGCTGAACGTGCAGTTCTCGCGGACGGAACGCCATCATTCTGGAATCGTCGACGGAATGAGGTCATAACCGCAATCGCAGTGTAACCCATGCGCCGTTGCTTGCCAAATTTCTCATCCATCAACTGAGCGACTTTTTCCCAGTCGTTGTTACTGGCATGAGCAGCAGAACGAAGAAACTCGAGTTCATCTTCCTGCCAATGTGCCTTTTTACCTCTACTGCGCGATACAGTGGTTGGAGCCGCATTCGAAGGCTCAGCGGCTTCTTCATCGGTGTCAGTTTCCTCTGTCCCCTTTGCGACTTTCCGACCCGGAGTTCGAATAGACCGCTTCGGAGTCTTGTCAACAATCGACCGCTGCCCACGGGTTGTCGCAGGCGTCGCCGCTTCTACCGTGACTTCAGGAGTCTCGGAAGCTTCTGCAACATTAGGGGATTCGGGCGTTTCGGACACCTCGGGAGCTTCTGCGGCGGCATCAACTGCCGCGACAGGTTGACTCTGAGATAAACGTCCAGCTCGAGTTCTGGAAGTCAGAATCAGTTCGGGATGCGTTTTGGTACGACTCTTTCGAGAGCGACGTGAATCTCTGGACGCAGCTTCCTCATCGTGTCCCTCATTCAAGCTTGGTTCATGAACAGCTTCAACATCGTGGGTCTCAATATTATCCTCTTTTCCGACTTCAGGTTCAGAGACATCAGCGGCAGCAGAAACTTCCAACGTTTCGGAATCCTCAACAATAGAAGGTTCTTGTACAGGCTCTGGAGAACTCTTACTAGCAACACCAGCAGACTCTGGTTCGTGTTCTGCCGTCAGCTGCTTGCATCCTTCAGATATTTCGGGAGTTTGACCGGAGACATCAGGAGATGCTTCCAAAGCAGGCGCAGAGAAATCATCCTGCGCAAACTGTTCAATGTTGTTCCAGCGGTGCTGAAGCGCCGCTGGCATATAAGTACGATACTTCTTGCCGAATTTGGCCTTCATACAGTCGCAGATCTTTTTGAAATTCTTGCCATGCTCACGGAACAAAGAGTGAAGGAAGGTTCGCTCTTCATCAGTATAAAGATTCCTGCCTCCTTTTCTACCCGGAGTGGAGAGAGGAACCTTGCCTTCCACAGGCTCCTGTTCTGCCTCAGAGACAGGACCTTCTAAGTTCAGATCTTCCGCAACAGGCTCGATAGCACGCTGATCTGATTCAGGGTGCGGTTCTGATTCGGGTGCGACTCGCTTGGCATTAGATTCTTGAGCATCTAGTGCTGGACTTGGTTCAATCTCCGATTTTTCAACCAGGCTTTCGGGAACAGATTCCTGGGCAACGGGTGCTGTATCAGATTCTTCGGCAACAGGGTTCGGAGCTGACATCTCAGCAGTTGTAGCAGTAGGTAATTCGGAGGCAGTATCATCAAATTCAGATGGCTACAAAGGACACAGTCAATGCAGGGAAAAGCAGATATGATAAGCAAAAGACAGGAACTGACAAAGCCAACAGACTCATACCAGAAATGGATGTCAATGCAAACAAACTTCTTTAAATATAACAAGCCAAAAAAAAAGAACTGACGTGAGGAGGAACTTGATTTTTGGAGCGGAGACGGGCCCACTTCATGGAAAGCGACATTGGAGCATATCGACGATATTTGTAACCAAAACGAAGTTGCATACGCTGAGCAACACGACTCCAGTCCTTAGAACCGAACTGATCGCAGAGCTCCGACAGATAAGCTAACTCTTCTCTATGGTAAGGGGTTTTGGTGATGCCCTCCTGTTCCACTTTGTTGCCAATTGGAACTTCAACCGGCTCTTCCACAGGTTGATGTCTTCGAGGTTCTTTAGCAGCTGATGGCCGCCGGGGTTCTTTACCAGCAACAACCTGAAGCCTTGACTTCTGGCGATTGGCATTGGCCCACCGCTGTTTGATTGAACCGGCGACATACTTCCGGTACGAGGTACCGAACCTCTCGGTCATCTTTTCAGCAATCGTCTCCCAGTCTTTGCGAAGCTGGGGGTCCGCGCCAAGTTCGGTGAGGTAGTTCATTTCTTCATCACGCCACGCATTAGCCTTTGTCTTTGCAAGGGTTTCACTAGAATCGCGTTCGCCTTGTGTCATTACAAATGCTGGAATGGGACCAGGAAACAACGAATCGCCGGCTGATTGGGGGAGCAGCAACGGAGGCTGTTGGATTGGTGTCCGGATCAGTTCGTCATCATCCTCAGGTTCCAAATGCCAAGGTACTTCTTCAAACGGTTCCTCAGCAGCTTGAGTAGTCCCCGCTTCAGGTAATGATTCCGAAGGTTTGGATAAGGTAACCTCAGAAGGCTTCTTGGGAGAAGGAGCAGCTTGAGCAAGGGGAGAGCGTAATTCAACTGAAGCATTGTCGACAACGTCAACGTCGATGGCATTTTTCCTTAATTCTGAACGTTGATCAGGTTCAGCAGAAGGAGATTCTTCCGGATTAGCAGAATGAGCAGAAGAGACCTCTACATCACCGTCAATCGCAGTTTTGCCTGATTGCGAAGGACTATCGTGGTTACCGGGTGGTGTTTCTTTAAGATCAGCAGATTCTATGTCAACATCCATTGCATTTTGCTCTGATCCTGAGCGTACATCTTGTTCAGCCGAAGAAGCTACTTCCTGATCAGCAGGCGTGATTTCTTGCTCTATAGTATCAGCAGCGCGATCAATTGGAGAATCCATGACAGGAGATGCAGCGTTGGCCGAACGCAAATCATGGGATTCAGGGACACTTAGCTCTTCAGCAACCTCTGTTGTAGGGGTTTCAATGACAGCTTCTGGTTCTGCCGGCTTTTCGATAACTGGAGATGGGAGATCACGCTCCTCACTGTCCTCTGCTCCACTCTGATCCTCCGGTCCTGATTCCTGTTTAGAAAGCGCTTCTTTGAGGTTTTCTTCAGAAGTGATACGGTCCGCATCAGATTCGGCTTCTTCGTCATCAGCCTGATCAGCAGGTTCCTGTGGTACAGGATTCGCAATCATATCATCACGAATTTCTTGTGCAACTCCAGCCTGTCCACGAGGGCCGATATCGCGCCACTTCTTCTGAAGGATCGGACCAGTGTAAGTACGATGGCGTTCACCAAGAAACTTGTCCATGAGATTGGCGATTTCAATCCAGTCTTCAGTACCGAGTTTGTTGACAAGACCACGAAGATATTCGAGCTCTTCGTTCGCCCATTTCACTTTGCTTGAAGGCTTGACAGCTGGTTTACGGACATGCTCTAAAGGAAATGTTTAGCATAGATTTTTGAAAGTCGAACAATAAAAAGCAACAGCAATTGTTTCGCGAGCAAAGAAGAACAGAGAGAAACGGGAAACATCAATGGAACCTTTAGGTTCAACAGGCTCTGGTGGATTTAAGAGCCGGTGGACCTTAGACTGAAGGATCTGAGGAGTATAGTCGCGGTACTGGCGCCCAAATTTCTTTTTCATCTGCCGGACGATATCGGGCCAATTTCGTTTACCCTCTTCACTGGTGTTCGCAACAATGCTGCGCAGATACTCCAGTTCTTCTGCTGGCCAACGAGTTCGTTGCGAGTGGGGCTCAGCTGAAGAAGGAGCAGGGGACTGTTTGCGAGAGTAAGAACCGGATATTCGTGCCCAGCGACTCTGGACGGCAGCTTTCGAGTAAATTCGTTGTGAAGCGCCGAATTTATCCTCCAACAACTGGACAACAACACTCCAGTCTGGATCACTCTCGGTGTTGGCAATAATGTCACGCAGATAATCCAACTCGTCCTGGGACCAGCGTTTTTGGTATATTTCGTCCGCATCCTCTGTACACAGAGCAAGCATTGAATACAAAAAACAGTATCAATGAGAAATTGATGATTTGTACGAATAAAGGCAAATCCTCAAAACGATATAGAGAAAAATGAGTGACTGAGATAAAAATTATGTATGTGAAGTGAAAGGTTACCTGAATCTTTTGGCTGACGATCAGCGAGAGCAGCAGTTCGCGCTGTATGACGACGCAGCGGCGTTCTGAAATCGGAGGCAAAATCTTCGGTTTCCGATCCAGGCTGAGAACGCAATGACCGACGACGTCGTCGCCGACCAGTTGGCTCCGCTTCAGACTCATCCTGCTCGGCCGCAACGTTTTCGTCATCTTCATCAGATGCCTGAAAAAAAACGAAGTTGGCAAACCAGCAAGACGAGCATTGAAAAGCAGATTACAGGAGTTGGTTCAGGTACTCGAGAGCGACGCCTGCCACGAGAGTTCACTGCAGGCTCAGATTGTGAGCCAGCGGCAGATGATCTCAACAGCGACTTCTTGATTTTGATTTTTGTGGATATTGGCAGCTGCGAACGATCGATTTTGATGCGGAATCGAGTGGCCCATCGATTGATTCTCTTCTCATGAACAGAAACAAGGGGTTTCGCCTCGACGTCCTCGCTGTCGGCACTTTCTTCGTCGTCCGTAGAAGAGTCATTTTTCCGACCATTTCGCCGAGGACGGTCATCACGACCATCCTTGCGATCCCGCCCTGGATCTTCATCACTGTCTTCGTCATCTCCATGATCATCGGGATGTCCCTGATTCTGGCGATGATCAGCTGTAGCATTCTCCTGCGGCTCCTCATTAGATTCCGCAGGATCCTCGGCTGCATTGTGCTCGATAGCGGTGTCAGACGCGTTACTACCATCTTTCTGTCGATGGCATAAGTGATCCATAAAAGGCAAAAATGGTGAACAGAGAGAAAATGCGACCGAATCATGCGAAAATTCAAATTATCGCGAGACATGCAAACAAAAGGTTGTTTGTTGGTAACGAAAAATATACAGAAAGAGAAACGGGAAGATAAAAGAAGCAGCGACTTACAGCAGCAGTTTGGATGATAGTGTCAGGAATACCATCAGCCAAATGCAGGTTTTCCATCTCTTCACGACTAGCTTCAACATCAACGTCCTGTTCGAGCAATCCGAAATCAAGACGACGAGGACTCAGCGGGCGGTCATTAACCGGTGCTGGCACATTCATAGGCCTCAGATCAGTAAGCTTACCAGCATCTTCATCAACATCTATCAACACAGTAAAGACAGACCACAGCGGAGAAGTCAAATCTGATACCCGTCGAATCGCGATCAGAGAAAGCATTGCTAGCATCACCATCATTTGCAATTTGCATAGGATCGTCTAAAGACAGTTCAATAACATGGCAACGTTGATTAATGGAGAAAGAGAGTTGCGGGAAAAAGGAAGTGTTCCAGCTGAAAAAGCTATAAACCCCGAATACCTGCGATAGATTCTTCACGAATCTCTCCATCTTCAAGTTCAGAGAAATCAAATTCCCCATCTTCTATAACCGTTTGCAAAGATTGAATGAGACGCAAGTGGTCGTGCTCTTGCCGTTCAGCTTCACGACATTCATCCTCCTTAATTCGATTTTGAATAGATTGAACACAGGATACTTCGGATTCGATCTCAAATCTCAAAGAGGCCACACCTCTTTTGAGTCTTTCTCGTTTTTTGATTAAGTCCATGATCGTCCGCAGTTCGTCCATATCTGCACGAATTAACCGCAGGCGATCGTAGAACACGAATAAATCAGGGACCCCATCTTTGATAGGTCTCGAGTCACCGTGAACTGGAGTGTGCAAGGGGCAAAGAGCCATGAACGTTTGGTCTTCCTGACGCAACTCACAGCCGACGAATAAACCACAGAGCGCATGGAATTTTGCCGTGCAATCTTGAGCTGTGCAAGGAATGCAAAATCCTTCACGACGATCGCAAACAGCGCAAACAGTGTTCGAAAATAGCCGATCACCGTTATTGCGAAATATGACAGCCCAGCGTTCGCATGTCTTGTGCCGCCACCGAGCGGACTCGTGACGTTCGTAAGCACCGCCCATACGCGGACAGTACACACAGCTGACTTTGCGGGCACGTTGCGGTTGTGCCAGACACCGAGTGCAACGGAATTCAGAGACAGAAGAGTCGATATTGTAACATTCGCGATGGACAGCGATAGCACAGCTTACACATTTACATAACTCATCGGGTGTGGAAGAGAAACAGACAGCGCAAACATCCTGTAGGTAAGTGTCTTCACCATCCAGTACACGAGGATGAGCCAGAGATGTCGAAACGACAGCCTGGCCAGCGACAGGGGATTGGAGGCCAGATGGAGGAGGTAACGGTTTCTGGGTCCGAGCTTTCAGACGGAGTTCTCGCTGTTTCAAGCGATCGCGTTCAGGGCCGCCAGCCCTTTGCGGAGTGTGTTCCACGCAAAAGCAATTAAAGCACGGCTTTCCATCAGCGGATTTCACCTCCAGGAAAAGTCCGAACTCCCAAGCGCAGGTAACATGGAAGCGTTGCGGACATTCCGGATTTCTGCACGAAACTGTAACGCCACGATCTTGATTGCAGATTGTGCATTCGAGCCGATCTCCACCCAGAGCCGATTCTAAGTCTTTTATGGGCCCCATCTTGACCATATCAGCGATTCGAACTTGCGGGCACCATAACGCGCAGACGAGATGCACAGTCTGACCCTCGAAGTCACTGGATTTAAAAGCGAAACCGTCCAGTGGGCACAATGCGCACTCGGAGCCGGCAGAAGGAATACTTGCACCACAGCATGAATCACAGAGCCAATCGCCTTCCGGAATGACATTAATGCCATAGCAGTATTTGTGGACGGCGAGTCCACAATGCTCACAGATAACGATAGGATTGACTTCATTACCCTCGGTACCGAAACAAACCCGGCATGTAGTATTGAAGTGCTCCTGAGTGAAATCTGAAGCGGCGATATCTAGATCGCGGAATCCAGCAACAAGCGACAGCCGGACAATCTGGCTGTGGCTCATATCAACATAATTCTTGTGTAACGCGACAACGTCACGGTGAAACGGCGCAGACACAGAAGGGGATTGGCCAATTTTCGCACGAATGAGCTTGCGGAATCCATCGAGCTCACGAATCTGGGTAGCGAGGTGCTTTTGGCATTTTGTCAATTCTTGAGCAAGCTCACAGTCGATGTTCGATGTCTCCACCAGACAGAAGTTGATAATGGTTCCTTCATAGAAGTTGGTGAAGACCGAATCCTCATTGAGAACCAATAGAGCGTAAAGTCGGCGAACTTTTTCGCAGGGAATAGATAGCTGTTCGCAAATCCAGTCGCAACTCTTATATGACGGCCAAGAAGGACGAAGGGATGTCGAGCGAGATTTGGCAAGCGGAGGAAGCATCAAAGAGAAATCAGAAGCAAACCCAAAATCTTTGGAGAGACGAAGAGCGGAAAGGCAAGGCGATTCGAAATAGGGCTGGACCTCGTCTTGCCAGAATATGTCGGCTTGTGACCGCTTGGCATCGTCAGCTGCAGCATTCTTAGCTGTAGTCTTGACAGAAGTCAGGCGGCGATTGCGCTTTTTCGAAGATGTGCGGGTGGCATCATTGGATGCATGGTTGGCGTCATGGTCTGGTACGAGACCATTTTCCAGCAGCTGACCAAAATATATGAGCAAAAACGATGTGATAAAAAAAGAAAAAGGTACAGGAAAAGGGTGGTCACGTTGATAATCTTCTGATGAAAAAGGAAGAGAGGTGTGGGCGTTGCAGTACAGAGCGAAAGCCAGTTCAGACTGAGAGTTGACCGACGTCAGTGGTGGGACAGTAGAAAGCGGGTTCCTATACAAACATAAGCAAAGAGACTCCAAGATAAGCAAGGATTGTGACGAAAAGTCGACGGCAATGAAGTTGGAAATAAACCAAAAAATCTTACGAAGGGTCTTTCAAATCATAAATTTCGACCCGGCGCTTGTCTTTACGAGCACAACGGACATGGTAGAACGAATTACAGTCCGTAGCAGCACAATCGCAGCAGAAACCAACGGCATCATGACAAAACTGACACTGGCGATCTGGATCATCCAGTAGCAACCGATCGAGCCCTGATACACCATCCAGTGACGACGGTTTTAAAAAAACGGCCTAAAAAATAGCCAAAATTAGATAATGCTGAAAGACTGAAAATAAAAGCAAGGCAATGTTCGGAGAAACAGAATTTAACTCTATCACCTGGTGGCTCCAAAGAGCACAAACGACATGAACCCAGTCACCATTGGCGGCCTGTTTCAAGGCACCATCGGTATCAGCGCATAAGATGCACTTTCCGGGACGATCAGAGGAGCACGCTGAGTGCACAATCAACTTTCGATTGGTAAAAAAAACTAGGCTCTCACATTGGCAAAACCATTGATTCTCAGGAATAGATTGAATCCCGTAACAATTTTGGTGGACAGCAACTTCACAGCCATCACAGATCACGATGTCATTGTTCTCTGATGCAGAATCATGTCCACATACGTCGCAAATAGCATCTTCCTCGCGAATCTGCGAAAGAAAAGCCCCTTGAGAAAAGAGAAAGGAAAAGAACTATTGTTGAGAAAAGGGCACGAAACCACAAAAGCGCTGCGAGCGAAACCTTGTTTAACGGCAAGGATTCAGAACCTACTCGCGTCATAATCATAATACAAGGGTGGGGGCAATGAGGGTGATTCAAACAAAAAAGAAGGGTTTTCGAACCTTAGTGACGCAAGGGGCTTTAAAATTTCGTGATTTCCGGGTCAATTGCTTGTGCTTGGGGCAGATGGATGTAGCCACAAAGGTTCCATCCTCATTCAAAACAATAGACAACTGGAGCCCGTGCTGACAGGCACATACTAGATGGAACGGGGTGCAACATTTGCCCATTGTACACTGAACGCAGCCTCCAGTCTTCTTACAGAAAATGCACCGTAGGCTTGAACGTTTGGTAGGAATATCAGCAACACCGACAATGACATCTCCTGGGGCACAGCTTATCAATTCAAAAGCGATAACATGAGAACTAAACCACAAAATCCAATGAAATGAACAAAAAGCAAATTCGTTAACAGCAGGCGATGCAAACGATGATTGGCCTAAACATACTGTTCGAGAAATAAGTTTCCGGAGTCCAATAAGCACAGCACACATGGGCCCATCCATCGTCATCGGTGGGTTTCAAGGCACCTAAATCAGAAAATCAGTGTGAGGACGAAAGTGAAAATACAACAGAAAATTCTAACACCGGAAAGGACATTGCTGAATGATGGAGTGACAAATGCGTGTAATGCCAAAAATAAAAAATAAAAATAGAGAGAAATCGGAAACGGACCTCCAGGCATCGCGCAAATGCCACATGTGATAGTTTCCCGAACGGCAGGGCTCACAGCGGCACACGGAGCACAAATCCAAGTTCCAGGATTCACCTCTTTATCCGGTTCGTAACAGTGGGCGTGGACCAGTACAGAGCATTTTGCACAGGCCATAAGCGGTTCCTCGCCATTACGAAGACAACAACCGCAGATCTGCAATTCAGAGAAAGGAATCCGTCGAACTGCGGAACGAGACGAAACAGCAAGGCTCATAATCGTTAACCTACATACTTTTCAGATCAACCACACACAACGCACACTAAGAATATAAATTGACTCAAAAGCAATAAGGAAAATTCTAGACCAAAATTTTTCTCAGAATTCGTAATCAAAAAAAAAGAAGTTGAATTTTTATACAAGATGAATTTCACCAAAAATCCACATGACTCACTGGAAAACATAAAAATCGAAAAAGAATTGTAAACACTTTTCTTCCATAGATGTGACAAAGCCCACAGACAGATAACAATATAATAACAAGCGTTCAAAAATACGCTTGCAGAAATACGACTTCCGATGCAAAGAGCGAACAGCTGAAAAATAACCGATATACCGCAGATCGGGATTACAGCAATTGACAAAGAAAGTATCTCTGTCCCAAAATGCCCATGGAAGACTGGGAGGACAGACTACCGAGGTTGCAGCGAGCGCAGAAGCGTTCGGCGTCCTTGGAAGCGTTACAACAACGAGCACCGATCGAGAGCGCTGGCGTCGGCCGGCGGCGCGTTCCGATGCCCAAAATCAAAGGCGAGGCGACGACCACGAAAAAAAGCACAAGAGTGGCGCTTTTATCTTTGCGCAACCCGTTTAAAAAGGGCGCAGCCCCCGGAGAAAATGGAATCGCACGAGTTGGCTAAATTTGCGCAGCCTAAGGGGCCACGCTTTTACTTTCACGGTTAGACGAATACAGCTCAAAACACAACACATTTGGCGCTCGCGCCAAACTGCTTTAATGGAACGATCTGGGTGCAGCTACTGTACTCGGCTGCTCCCTTGAACGGACTTGAAAAAGATCGATCATTTCCTTTGCCACTTTCTTTGAAAATTCAATTAAGTATGAAATGGGGTTTGATAAGTTGTCATATAGCAAACTTCAAAATGACCGGTTTGGCCGCTTCCATGCTCTGGTCGTATTAGTGAACTCCATTGATTTTCTGAAAAAGTTTTTCAGAAGTGTTGTTTGAAATTTGTTAGAACGCCACCAAAAGCTATTCTGCCAATCATTTCCATTATCGCTCGAAATGGAGTCTCAATGCAATCCCAAACGATTTTTAGCCATCGAGATCATACATATTACCACAAAAGATAAGTTTGTCCACCATTTTTTCCATTAATGTGAGCATTGATATATACAACGGAGCTATGATCAAGGAATTGCAATCATCATTAATGTGCATATTAATATGTTCCTGATCCTTAAGAATTTTTGGTTATCGATTTCAACAATTGATCCTCATAATTTAAATTCCACCAAAAAAACTTACAACAAATAGAGCCTTTATTGAGCATCTGTGGGAATCTTGGCTTTATCTCATCCTGCTGCACACATGATCAAAGTGAAAACCGCAAAATACATGAACTCAAACGATTAGAATTTCACAAATCTTATCTGGAAAGTGCGAGGCTAAAAATAGCTTCGGATGATGAGAGACTTGAGAGTTTGCGATTCATTTGGAGCGCCTCACTGAAACAGTTGAATTTCGCTGCGCACCGAAACTCGGTGATAAAAGCACTAGTGGGCCATTCGCTGAATTTTTGCAACAGGCAGCCCTACTTTGTAATGGAAAATCCATAATTTTTTTAGAAGAAATTTAGTTCCGATTTTCTCACCATTCCGTCGATCCAATCAGAAATACACCAATCTATTTCTGTAATTCGATCAGGCCAGCAAGTTCCCATGACTAATAGCATTGCTGAAAGAGTTGCTGAACCATAATTCATGGCCTCGACCATTGCTATTTGGTTTTTTTCGGCTAATTAAGCCTAGATCCCGCCTACTTCCTCATCAACCATAGTTGGAAGGTTAGCAAAGTTGCTATAGATTCGTCTTAAGAACCGACCCAAAAATGGAACAAAGATTGATAGGCGGTGATCCAGCTTAGCACTGTGTTTTTTGTTGTTCAAGGAAATCGTTGAAAACTCTCTGAGAGCAACAATGCATACTTCACCAATCTACTGAATTCATCAGTGATATATCGTTTGTTTACTATCATTTATCGTGGTATTCAAGGAGTTTGCTGACATTCTCATTATGTTTGATTGGATAGAGCTTGAATGTTGAATGTTCCAGATGGTTCAAGGCTGAACCACAAGTGAAAGCGGAACAAATTGCAGAAGCAAGAGCTTGTTCAGCACCTTCAGTACTGAGCATAGACTGCATTTATTTGCTCGTTGTCGCATGCTCGATGGGTATCCAATGCCTACAACATGAATTCAAGCATTCTGACAGGAAACTTTACCCAGCTGATATCACGAATCCAAACCGAGCTTGTAAGAAAACAAGAGCCTTTCGCTGATAACAACGGACGCCAGAGCTTAATCACGCTTCGCAAGGATACCGTTTGGCTGAACCAAGATAAGATATTGGAGAGATATATGAGTTAACCCAACCATTGATCCCAAGGGATTTTGCCAAGATGCGCTCTGCTTTATTCGGATGAAAGCTGCATATCGGCTGATTCAAAGCATACATCAATTGAAATTTCTGGCAAACACAATAATGTGTTCAAAAATTGATACTCTGTGACGCCGCCATCGAAACCGATAGGAAATCATGTAAGGGAAATACTTCCTCTATACAGAAAGCCGAGTCCAATTATGGCTGCATAACGACTGAATTTTTCGACGATGGGCAACAAGCAAAACTTGTGTTGAAGGAGGCTTCTCTGGCTTGCAACACATGAAACCGTTTGCCCAGAGGCAAGATCAACTGGTACACCGTTGTTTTCTATTACAACTTCAATGAGGTCTTGACATTGCAGAATCCACCTTCTAAGGCCCCATTCACTTGAACTCTGATAGGATTAGGAAGGAGCATCTATGATAACCAATGGAGAGGGGCCTCCACACGCCGTCCACCGTCGCCATTCTTCTAAAGAACTAGGCGATGCAGTGGAGAGGAAGTCGAAATCGCGAAACTCTTCCGGGGAGTTTGCAACAAAGAAATCGAGAGGCTCGGCAATCGATGCTGGTGACCGCAAGCCCAAGGAGTCCAATTTAGATGGTGGCGCCGAGCGCAAATCCAGGAACTCCAGCCAGCGAAGCTCGCTGTCGATAAGTGCAGGGATGAAGACGTATAGAGAGCAGGCAGGGTCGAAGATGGCGGCCATAGCGATAGTCGCTCGCGAGAAAATGTCTGTCCATCAAACCGAACTCGCCGAATTGATTCGATACCTTGCTTTTCTCATTCTGTTCGCGCTGGTTGTGTTCCTCCGCTCTCCACAGGATCTACCTGCGTTTTGGAATCAAGCGTTGCGTGCAAGGTGAACGATCATTTCGGTTTCTTTTCATTCTTTTGTTACTTCTTGATGTCTTTACAAACGCCTTGAGTTTCTTACTAGGATGGTGATTCATTATGTTAATGTACTGTTTTCTGGTCGGATTCTGATGGTTCGCTCTTTCTATAGTAATGCTTATAGAACAAGCTCTGACTAATAATGCATTCGAAGTTTTATCTCCGTTTTTGTTGACCTTCAATGGGGACATTCTTTGTTTTATCTAATGTTCTGATCGGTTTTTTGGTTTCTAACTGACTTCAGTTTAGATTTACGCCTGCTGCCTCTACACTCGATGATATTCGAATTTCACACGTCAATTTTGCCAATGTCACAACTAAGGCTACATTTTGGCTTTATATGTACAATGTGCTTGCTCCTGCACTTAAATCAGATAGTCCTCCAAATATGTTCATACGCAGCTCTCTTGTGGGCAGTATTCAGCTCCGTCAGGTATGGTCTTATCATCTTACAATTCCGAATCGTCTTAGAGGAATCTGTTCTTCATAAATATGAAGAACATCGTTGTGTTTGGCATTTTTGTTCTATTCTTTCACCCAAGCGGATTCAATTTTATCACATGTTTCCAGCTCCATTCTTTCTGTACTAAATATTCAAACAAATAGGTGCGTTCAGAGCCTCGAGGTTGTCCCTATTCAGTTTTGGTCGACGATCCCTCAGCTTCGTGCTTTGACACGTCTTCTTGGACTGCCTCCAAATCCAAATATGGAGGCCCCAAAGGTGACATGTTTGTCTGGACTCCACAGCCACAATACGATGTGAACCGATTTTTACTGGCCCCTGATACGAATTTCGGTTCCGGTGGATTCGTTGCGTACCTTTCGACGACACCAAATGTTTCGCGATCCACTCTACAAGATCTCTACTCGAACGGGTATGATTATTTGAGTTATTTGTATATCTGTCATAAACTCAGAAATCTTTGCACAAATGCATGTTATTGTCTTATTTACTCAAGTAATTTCTGATATTTTCTGCTGCCTTTGCCCCCTTTTTTTTCGTCATCATTTGTCAAGTCAACCCTGAAAAGCATTCTAATTTTTCTTATGCAGATTTGTCGATGACCACACTCGAGCTGTGTTTGTTGACTTTACTCTGCAAAACCCTGCTGCATCATGGTTTTGTATGGTTCGTCTCTTGTTTGAGATGCCGCCTTATGGCGGCGTTCGGCCATCCAGCTATTTTCGTGTCACTGACGGTACGATAGTTTTTTCATTCTCTTTTCATCAAATCTTCTAACGGTTGCATAGTGAGATTATACGACACGTCCTCGGACCACATCATTACCTGTATCGAAGCTTTGTTTATAGCGCTATTTCTTCAAATAGGTCTGGTTACATGGAGAGAGATGAAACGAGGTTTTCTTGTATTCTTCTCGACGGTCTGGGGCCCAATCGATTTTCTCAATATGCTCACATTTGGAATTATTATCATTATGTCTATCATTTTTCGAATCTCTATCGGGATCCTATATTCACGGCTTCAATCTGATCCTTATGTCGACTGGCAAAGCGCAGCATACACCAGAAATCAGATTTACAACCTGTCTGCTTTCAACGCTGTTCTTACTTGGATTAGGGTATTTGCAAATTTCACATCCATTTTTTTCTTATATTCCAAGCGGCTATGTTTATTTTCGCTTCCCACGCTTTCCTTGAATTATGGTTTCACTGATTGCTTTGGGGCAGGTCTTGAAGTATCTTCGACTTTCTCGTCGGCTCTCGATGTTAGAGCGTGTTTTTTCCAATGTTCGCTTCGAGCTTCTTGCTTGGACCCTTCTGTTCATCATCATCTTTACAGGATTCTCACAGGTCTGACTGGTTTATATTCGAGCTCGCTTTAATAACTATCAATTGATTGGTTTCGGCTATGACCTCTGATGTCAATTTGTTTTTTCAGTAGTCAGTACCGAATATCCATTTATTAGCGGATATAGGGATTTTTTCTGGCTTTCCGTGATTCAATCTCCAAATACGAGACAATCTTTGTCGCAATGACGACATTATTTCATGGAGTGTACGGTGATCTTAAACTGGACAGCCTGCAGACCGAGGGCGCTTTTTTAGGCCCATTGTTATTCGTCATTTTTATCTTCGTTATCTGCTTTCTTATGATGAGCATGTTTCTAGCGTAAGCTTTCTTGCATGCGCTTGTGATTCGGCTGAAAGTTTGAGATAGGATTCTTCAAGGAGCTTGGATGAAGACTGAGGAGGAAGTGGCAGATGGACAGGATGACTTAGCAGCTGCCTTGCAGTTTGCGATCTCGAATGCTAAAGACAACGCCAAAAAGCAAGGGTTTAAGCTGCGAAACCTTATGGTTCGTCAGCCAAAACCACCGAAATCACCGCGACGCATTACGAAACCGCTGCAATCGCCTCGCCGCTCGCCACGCCATAAGGAAAAGACCCAGCGGTTATGGGGGTCACTGAAAACCGGTCAAGCGTTGCCACACCACCTCTTAACGCCTGACCATGCGCAATCTCCTCGTTCTCCTGAACGATTTTCTGAAACAGCGCTCTCGCCTGCTTTTGCTTCCTCAGAAACGCCAGCGTTTTCACCTAGGGTCTCGGCTCCGGCATTGCAATTACCTCAGCATTCGCCTCGTTTGCTGCCGGATGCAGCAATAGTTCCAGCTCCTGCAAGGCCTTTTCTCGAAGCAAATTCGAGGCAACCTGAAACTCCAAAACAATCACTTGCACCGAACAGTATTGCACAAGCTTACATTTCAACTAGAACTGATTCTGGTACCAATGACCGAGGGACACCATCAGACAGCAGAAGACCTTCCCGAATGTCACTTCTGCTGACTCCTCGCCAGGTACTGTGGAAAATTGAGCCTTTTAGACTATACTTTTAGCATTTATGAAATCGTTGCACATCTTGTTGTGCTCCCTCTACTTCTATACTCCTGACGTTGCTTTCTTAAAGTTCATATTTCACACGCGCTTTGTTCCGTGTTTGTCGTGATTATGGCTTTCCGTATCTATTTCTGATTTTTGCTGGGTTTTAGGTTCAGATTCTATCACAAGCACTGCAGACTTTGCAAGTTGCGGATCCAGAATCAGAATCTGATGATGATAAGTCCCTGCCCATTAGATGAGGGCCTACCTCCATTCATAGGCGGAACCGACGATGATGCTTATGGCGTTTGGGGTACCGGCGAGCTCTTCGCCGCCTACGACATATACTAAATACATATAGTCTCGATACAGTAGAGAGTAGATATTCTAGTATAAAATACAGTCATTAAAAATTCCTGTATTTAGCAGTTACCATTGTCCTAATTACCTGATACGTTGTATTTAGTGCCAACAAGACAGTCCGGTTGGTGTAGTGGTTATCACACCTGTCTCACACACAGGAGGTCGCCAGTTCAATTCTGGCATCGGACAAAACTTTTATTTTTCGATCTACCTACCTCAATGTCTCAGTTTGAAACGGCATGCATTGTTCATCTATGATCTGTACTTTTGATTCTGTACAGCAGAGCCTATTCGAAAGCGCCTTCCTTGCGCGTAAACATAAGGAAAACATAGGGTAGCTATACTCGACTTTCCGAATTCCATTTTGTTATCGTGATCGTCATGGAGAGCAGCACCTATCAATCGGAACGAAGACGATCAGGCTTCTGTAATCGGTTCGCTTAGATTGTCCTGCGGTGCTTTTACAGAAATTCCATTATTCAACCCCAGGATTAGCATGCTGATAAGGCAAACCCTCCAGGGTGCACCGGGTGACAGCGATTTGCTTTCTGCAATAATAGATTTTTGAACACAGCCACAATATGGAGCGTATGTTTTGCAGTCAAGTATTGAGTTAAAAACGATGACGACTAGCACGAAACAAGCCGGCAGAAAATCCCCTTCAAACAGTTTAGCAGCCGAATTGGAATTTTCTGCTTTTAACATTTCAACATAGCTGGTCAGCGGCAAGCATGAGTGCCTTACATTGACATTTTGGGTCTGTTAGATCGTTCATCACGTTTGTTATACATTAGCCGTCGTCACTCTTCCAGATATCAGATTTACGTTCAGTGGGGCTGCCGGCGGGCTGACTTCTTGGATTGGCAGCCTAGGGATCATAATAGTCTTGCCCAGGTCTCAGAAAATTTTAGAAAGTCACTAATGGATAAACCGATTGGCAGCTAATGGGTCAATACAGAAAAGCAACTGAATTTTATGCATATGCTACACCTATATAGTCCCTTGAAATCGGAAACCTTTGTTGTAGCAATCTGTAATAAGAAAAAATACGCCATTTGAGCAATCACATTACAGATATATGTAGAGTTCACTAAAGAATATATAAAATTAATTAATCTTGATGTTCACATTAACTGTATCTCCTCATCGCTCATGAACTGCAGAGATTCACTATGTTCTCGAGGATAGACCCTGCGCTCCCAAGTTGTAGTGTCAAAATAGACATACGTCCCGGCAGGATATCCCAACTGAGCCATGGCAACGTCTGATGGCCTTGCGAACCACAGCTTAAGTTCAGGATGATACTTCCATTCCCTGGCATAGAGCTCCTTGGCGGCAAAAACCTTCAGCAATTAAGTCTAGAGAAGAACAAAAATCGAAAAGGAGATCCCACGAGAAAGAATGTCTTTATATGAGGAAAAAGCACAGGTGTATGACGAACCTCACAACAAAAATGCAACAAAAGGTAAAACTGGGATCTTTTGAAAATGATCTGACGATATTGCTGACCTGGAGCATATCTTTTGGCATATTATAAAAAATATAAAAAAGGGTTTCTAGCTGGAACTTGGACAAATGGCTAGTTTTCAGAGCTGGAGGCTGCCGATAATAACAATAAGGTAAGATATAATCAGGCTCCCGCCTGGAAGGACCTTCGGCCCAAGGAGAAGCGAAAGTAGGATATAGAACCTAAGTAGCAGCAAATTTAATTTCCAATGAATTGCATAACTCGATAAATGAGCGAGCTTGAGAAAAAAAATCATGAATCGAAGTAAAAGAGTTATAAAACAGAAACGATACCTCATTCGAATTCAGATTTAGACCAAGAGTAGTCAAGTCCATACCCAAAGCCAGAGCATTTCTGTCAGCATCCGTCATTCGAATTACGCCAAGCAGTCCTTGCAGGCCAAAATGATTTCTGGGACTTTTCTGTTCGTCCTTCACTTCCGACGACGGTTGATGTGGAGCCTGAGCAGCTTGTTGCTGTATCCGGTTCGTCACGATGGTTGCCCCCAAAGCAGGAAACTCGACCTCGTTATTCCTAACAGCCACGATTGGGCTTGAGCTGATAACAGTCGCAGTAAGGAAAATAAACTTCAGACCACTGCCGTGCCACCAAGCAGAAATGTCAAAAAAAGGAGAACCTTATGGCAAATCCTGGTTGCTGAACGTGGCCATATTGCGGTGGAGTGGGAGGAATAAGGGTTCTTGGAGGAGCAGAAGTCTTGCCCGAAGTTGCAGCCGTCGAGCCCAACGCCGGAAAGTCTTCGCTCATGTCAAAGACGGGAGCCGTCGTCTGATGTTGCTGTGAAGCAGCATGAGGCAGCATATGACCAGCGCCTTTACTTAGGATCGCCAAATCCCGTTGTGCGTTTGTAGTATAATAATGGTCGTTGGGGTCTTGATAGTTGAGCATGGCATCATCTAGAAAGAGACTTATAACGATGAAGAAAACCAGACGATTGAAAGCCGGCATTAATTTAGAAAGGCGAGAATATACAGCAAAGTCTGCAAACGGTACGAAAAATCTCAGTGCATTCAAGCGAATAGACTTTACCAGCAAACCATAGAGTGCAAGAGAGTTAATAAATGATAAAAGATAGCTAAATAGATAATAAACTCGACGATCACGACGCATACTGTTATAAAGTCGCCTCGAGTATAGACCACTGTATCCATTAACGTCCTGATTTGGAGGTGGTTGACTGGCCTGGGGCGGTGGTTGTGTTTGTTGCTGCTGCCATGCAGCCGCAGCATTAGCCATCATCAGGTCCCTGGATGAGGGCTTTCTGCTTGCCATTGGTGGAAGATCGTGTCTTTTGTAATCAGGGAGATGCGGTCGAAATTGCGCAACTTGCTGAAAAACAAGTTTGCGAGATCTTTCTTATGAAATGTGAATGCCAGATTAAGATTAAAACTGCACTTCTCACAGTGCACATTTTGAAACTTTATATGTTATAAATTCAGGTAGAAAAGGACGACTAATCTGCGTCGCTTTGCAATCTGTAGAGATTCTTTTCGATCTACATACAACCCCGTTTTTTAATTTTTTTTTACACACAATCTGCGAAGTTGTATTCTGACAAATTTGCGAAAAGCGCAGCCTTCCAACTCCATTTTCAGGGTGCGAAGTGGATGCCCGATGTGGTCATTTAAACCAATCAGTAATCGAATTGCCGGTCGCATTTCTTATGAGCAAGAAGAAGGACGGATTAGTGGTAACGCGCCAGGCTGTACGTAAATTGCAGGGACGTCAGAACTCGGTCAAACCATGCACCACCGAGATGATGAATTTCCTCAACTGCGTTGCCGGGCAATCGTTTGACGCCCGCAAATGTATTTTCGCCGAATTTGTGATCGCCATGATCGACTGATAATCGCATTTTAGGCAAGGAGGAAGTGAACTTGCTTTCACAGTGTACGACAGATGCTGTGAGTATCATCACTGTTTCATGCTTCCTGTGCCATTGAAACATTGATTAATGTGCATTTTTTACTGTTTTTCACTTTCAACAAACTCCAAATACTCGCTTATGGTTTGATATAGGAAGAAGCCAAGAAGACCCACCGCGATACCACCATGTACCATATTCTTCGATTGTCTAAACAACTTTAGAGCCGTGATTTCTCCAAAATTTGCTTGTCTGTCCAGTGACTACGTAGTTAGTCGGGTGTTTGATATAGTTTGGCTGATAGTGCCTCAAGTGGTCACCTTTTGTTGCTCTCATTTTTGCAGTTTACTATTAAGCTTCATTTAGCTTGATTGAACGCTTCTGCGCCGATTGAACAACAATAGCAGAGTGGGCAGAAACTTACTTGAATGTGCTCATTAATCTTCATGCAGCTTTTAGAATATACCCATCTGCCCGTTTTGTTTTTTGTATCATGTTTCACCCAGCCATTGCCCATTTGTTTGAAATTTCCCCTGATGCGATTCTGCGGGCGCAACCCGTGGTCTAGCGAGGTCCCCAACAGTCAGAGGCCAGGTCAGCCCTTTCAAGAATTGCTGCAATCAGGTCACTTTAGCAGCAATGCGGTTCGTACGCCGGTTCTATCGAAACTTCAGCTCGGGCAAAGACACTGCTCCGGCCTACACGAATACGGCCGAAGACTGGGTGCGAAGAACCCGCGGGCATTTGAAGCCCGGAACCCTAATCATGACGAATAAATTAGGGTTAGATGTGCTGAATGATCCATTACAGAACAAGGGTCTTGCATTTGCACTTCACGGTATGCTGTAGATGAGATGTTCGATGCATGATGTAATCTGAAGCCCGTATAGAACGAGATGCTTTAGGATTACGAGGATTGCTACCCCCAACTGTTCATGAAAGCCTCGACGTAAGGGCTTAATGCATTTTCATTTTTCTGTTTGCTATTTTTCTCCCAATTTCTTTCTTGGTCATAATCGTCCGAGAGTGCTTTTCCCTCTGAAGGAATATTTGGTTCGCTGAAAGCACTGCATTCAGAGTTTTTTCATTGTCACCAGTATCCAGATATTGTTTTTCTCCTCTGTTTTTACAACCGTTTGTTGCTGTCCACGCCTCCCTTCTGCTAATGTTGCTCTTTCAGAAGCAGAGAGTTCGTGTAATGAAGCGGATACGCTCCTTACCGACACCCGTCGTCCAATTCCAAACGTTGGCCTCGTTGCAGGATCGAAACGAGATTCTTTATTATCGGCTCCTCTGTAATGCTGACGTTTTGTTTGCCCACGATTTGTTTGACTGGCGCTCATTTGAGCTGTTTAGGTGATAACTTAGCAGAACTGGCTCCAATCATATGTAAGAATCTTGCTGCTCTTTCTTGATGTCCACCTTAATTCTGAATTACTACTAGATACTCCAACCGTTGGATTAGCTGCTCAGGTGCGGTTTGCTTTAATTTCACTCTATCTGTTTTACCGCAATCCGGTTTTCCAGTGATAGTCTGTGGATATTTATTTTGTTTTCATCAGATGTACGGCGAACTGTTTAGAAGACCACGTGGGCTTTTTTTCAGCAGTCAAGACCGTGGTGTTATGACTTCGATGGTAATACTTGATCTTATGGACTATGGAGTACTCATGCCAACCCAGGCTTACAACTGGCCCCATGATGATGTTCATATTGCTGTTATCACTGATGGAAGTCGAATTCTAGGTGCCTTCGTTGCATTGCACTGTTCATGTTTGTTGAGCTCGGACAGGTTTGGGTGATTTGGGTGTCAATGGAATGGTAAACGGCTTGTTTTTCTTTCTCATCTTAACCTTGTTTGTACAAAATTTGCCGAACGATTGATGGAGCTTTTTAAATCACATCTACCTCGTTGATTTCGAGTGCTTTTTCTGAGTTTCTTGCTCTTGCATTTGGTTCCATCTCGATTGTAGTAGTTTCATCTGTTTCATTTACCCATCACCGACGTGCTTAGGCCATTCCGATTGGAAAATTGTCATTGTACTGTGCAATCGCTGGCATTCACCCATCGCGAACATTGCCTGTCTTTCTTGATGTTGGCACTGATAATCAGAAGCTCCTCGAAAGTCCCGGCTATCTCGGTCTAAGACAGCGCCGTTTGCATGGCGAGGAATATCTGGCAGCACTGTAAGTAATTTCACTGCTTACGGTTCTGCTTTGCAGGGATTCATTTTCTCGCTTAATCTTTCTGATAACGTCATGCTCCTAAATGCCGTTTCGATGGCTTGTTCTGACTTGATTTTGTGTTGTAGAGATGAATGCATCAATGCGTTGAGAACTCGATGGCCCAATATGCTGCTGCAATTCGAAGACTTCAATAATGAGAACGCGATCCCCATTCTGGAGCGATACCGCGACCAGATTCTCTGCTTTAATGATGACATTCAGGTATCTCAATCGTACTTCCATCCTGTTGCTAAGATTGTCCATTCAGGGTACCGGTGCTGTGTGTGTTGCTGGTGTTGTGGGCGCGCTGAAAGCCGTCGGGCATTCAGACCCTAGCGCTATCTGTCATCACGACATTGTTATCGCTGGTGCCGGAACAGCTGGTAAACCCTAACATTCTTTTGGTTCTTTTTTTCCTATGGATTTGAGCCGTCGCTATCAGTTTGGTACCGTGTTTTCAGATCTCTGTCGGCCCAATAATTTCCTTCAATTGGACTGTTCGGGTGATTTATGACATGTTGCTAGGTATCGGTATTGCCGATGCTCTTGTTTTTGCTATGACCGAGTTTGGCATCAAACACAGTGAAGCCATGAGTCGCATCACACTAGTCGATCAGTATGGTGCTTTGGGCATTGACCGGACGCATGCCTCCAAAGCGCAACTTCCATTTCTTTCTGTATGTGAATCGTTCTGGTTTCGAATCTGTTTTACATGTTTGATTGCAAAATTTAAATCAGTTTGTTTGTGCTACATTGCAATTTGTGTCTGTTCGATGTTAATCGCTTATCGCTATTCTAATGCAATGCGCTTTTTATAGAACAGGATTGCAGACCAGTCTACGTTGGCCGAAACAGTAGCCACCATTCGTCCTAAGATATTAATTGGCGCAACTGGTGTCTCAGGCTTATTCTCGGAAGAGGTGGTCAGGGAGATGGGCAAACATCACAAGGTTGTTATGTTTTGATTTGATTTCCATTGATGGAAACTTCTATGTTCCTCCGCTCTTTAATGCGTCTATCTTGCGTTTCTGATGACTGTTGCTTGTACAATCGTACTCGACAGATTTTATCAGAATTGCTATTAACGTGCTGCAGAGACCTATCATTTTCCCTCTGTCGAACCCGACATCGATGACCGAATGCACTGCCTCGGATGCGTTGCATTGGACCGAAGGTCGTGCCATTTACGCCAGCGGCAGTCCTTTCGCTCCCGTTCAAATGCCTGATGGTCGCGTGATATCTGTTAATCAGGTATGTTATTTTTGTTTGTGACCGTGCATACTGATCAATCGATGCTTTTAGGCTAACAATCTGTATACTTTTCCGGGAATTGGCCTAGGATCGATTATTGCTCAGGCCAAACGTGTTACACCTAAAATGCTGCTGGCAGCCTCGCTAGAACTAGCTGCTCAGGTAATACAGATTCCTCTCCGTCTTCTTTTGTTTGATTATGTAATGCTTTCTTGGCATAATTTGTCACTGTTTCTCTATTTTTGCTGGGCTGTTTTGCACCGTTGTCTATTTCTTTTAGTATCAGTATCACCTGTCTGCTTGCGCTTGCATTTTTTTTCTATAGCGCTGGGGTTTTACTGAATCACTATCGGAACAATATGCTCATGCTTGTTTAGGTCCCAAAAGAGAGTCTTGACCGAGGTTTAATTTTCCCAGCATTGGATCACGTGCGGAAAGTTACCCAGAAAATCGCTGTTAAAGGTAATACTGTATAACTTGCTTCAATGGTCCAATTTTTATATAACATGTCTTAGTCGTGAGAGCTGCTCAACGAGACTCTGTTGCCCAATCACCTTTGCCATGCGATGAATCGATCATTAGTCAAGTCGTGGAACATGAGGTTGGCTTGTTTTCCTTAGCGATCTTCTCTTTACATGTTTTCTGGTTCGAATCTGTTTGACTTCTCTCTGACTTCCATACAGGTATGGGATCCTCAATATCCCACAATTGTACACTCCAATTCCAATCACTCCCGATGCTCGTAATACACTAGTGTTTGAATTTGCAAAACACTGTTTCGTCAAGTGTAGATGCCGGGCTCTTGCATTCAAGGGCCGAGACAATTCTACCTGCCAGCCTTCTCAGAAGTCAACTCTTTTGCTTTAATCTGCGTGTTGATTTCTGCCAGAACATTGTTTCTCCATTGATTAGCATAGGAAGGCTAATTTGTCATGTGAACCAGTTGCACTTCATGCGTCTCAGCTTCTGTTTGATCGTATCGGAAAAGATATCGGTTTGTTGGCCGCCTGGCAATGTGCCCTGATACCATCAATATCGGTCGACGATTATTATCATTGCCCATATTAATGAAATATGCCAAGATATCGTTTACAAACATTGATATGTATTATGCATCTATGCAAAGTGTAGCTTCTCAGTTTGAACTTCGTTATTATAAAATTGGCAGGTCTCCAATTTCGCTTTTAACATTTTTAGACCCTGCCATCTTTCTTGTTCGTCAATGCTAATTGAATATAATCCGTTCAGAGAGCTTGTGGCTGTCTGTTCTCCTGTAGAAAGTTCGCTTGCCTTGTTCATCATGATGACATCCGATCTCCTCTTGGCACCGATTTTCAGGGCAAATGACCAGACCATTCGATCAGCCTCGTCCAGATTCTCGCTTAGCTGTTGTATTGAACTTTGAGCCTCGACTTCCACGACCCTCAACTGCATAAAGACAAACTTTGGTTAGCGTCCTGATAAAAGCAATTTGTGTGTGAGCAAACACAAACTCGGAAGTAGCGAAACCAAGAAATCGGAACCATGCTTAGAGATTTCGAAATCATTATACCTGGGGAAGGATTTCACAAAACCGCTCGGGGTTGCGAATGGCAATATCATTCCAAAAGTCAAGCACGGTGGATTCAAACGTATCCCAGTCTTCGGCATGAGCGACGTCGAAAACGATTGCAAGACGCTCGATGAATTCGCGCCAGCCTTTGTTGATCGATTCGATCAGCTCGGTCTGCTTCGTTATTAACATGTCAAGATTCAAAAAAATTGGCCTTTTAGGAAGTGAAAAAACGTCCTCGTCTTCGGTTGAGGCTTCTTGTAGATCGGGCTCAACATCCCACAGCTGAATTCGACGAATTTTGATGTTGAGCCTTTCAAAGTGGTCGCCGAACGCTGCGTCGATTTGGGGTGAGAGAGAGCCTCCAGCATTCACAAGAACTAGTTTTCGAAGAAGATCCACCCCATACAGATGCAACAACTGCCAGATGTCAGAAGCGATGAAGTCAGCGGGTTCGTCGCCCTTAAGCGAGTAGTAAAACCTCCTGGCGTTTAGATGGCGAACGAAACCATCACGCTTTGTATAGATTGTGAGCATCTTTCCGTCGTCGAATTCGACATCGATCTTCGGAATGAGTTCCTGGAAATCAGGAGCGAACGATCGGCCGGTAACGACGCAGAACGACGAATCGACACGCAGTTCGGAGAAGTTCACCTCATTGAACAAGCCCAGATCGAGGCGAAAGTGAAGAACCGCAGCTGGAACTTTGTAGAGTCTGCCAGGTGGAGAATTGGGCTGGCTCCGAGGCGTGTTCGGCTGATCCAGAGGCGAGTTCACCTCCAAAATGCAAGCGACATCTTCGGCCTCGGCCTCATTCGGAATCGCGATCGAGTCGTTATCTGATCATCGTAAGAAATACGCTCGACGATGATGAATGTTTCACCGTACTTGCTGGCAACGCAGCCTTCAGATCCGTTTGATTCCCACTTTCATTCCTGTTCTCTGATCCTGGAGCAGCCGCATCTCTGGAATGTTTATATTGCCTGGGTGAACTCGGCGTCCGATTCGCCGATAGAGCTCCAACATAGTAGAGAACCGTCAAGGTGATGACCAGCGTCAGAATCGACACAAGAACGAACCAGATGCAGCGCGGATGCGTACAGAACCAACGACGCCGACCTTCGCCGAGCGACGGCACTTCCAGAGGCGCTTCGAGCGCGATCGCCATGTCCGGGAACGAAGCCGACGGCCCCATTAGGACGAATTCGCCACGATGGCCACGTCGGGTCTTTGTTGGCTCCTCTTGACCGAATGCGTGCGGGACGGGCCCGCCAACCACGTCCCACGGCCTTTCTTAATTTCAAGAGGCGACCCTGACTGACCGCCAGCCTCAGGTCGCACGACAACAGATAACGTCAATCAGAATTTCGGGTCGGCGTTTGGGTTCTATGGCGGCAATGGTCAAACTGCATAGGTAATGCTGTTTTGGCAGCCAGGGAATCATGCCATACCCGTCGTTGTTATCTTGGGTGATCGGCAGGAAAGAGACGATGGTTTGGCATTTGTGTAACGAGATCCACGACGAAAATGGACAGAAGCTGCTAAGTCGCCATAATAGAGAATAAGATGGGTAATGCATACGAAAGCAGTCGTTGGATCATTTGTAATGCAGACGATGCAAGGCTGGCAATGTGTGAGCGGAACCGATACAAACGTTCTGTCAGTTGAAAGCAACAAAGCAGGAGCAGACCGAATTGCAATACAAAGACAAGGGAATTATGAATCAACGATTAAAGGGCTGATACTGTATTCATAGAAGAATACCACCCAGAATCGCTGGAGAGAATAACAGCGCAGCACAATAATATTATTGTCGGCGACGAGTTCGTAGCCCTGTCTGAGGCGCTGAGAAAGCCCAATCCACGCCGATTTTCTGCTCCAAAAGCATTTTGCCATTCTCGTTCTTAAGGGCCTGTTCGGCTTCTTCGAACTTTTCGTACTCGATCAGGGCATAGCCCTTGACGAATCCGGTTTGTCGATCAAGGTTCAGATGCAGCTGCTTGATTTCGCCATAATCCGCAAACCGATCGTAGATATCGTCCTCTTGAGCTTCTTCGTGAACATTGGTGACGAATATAATCCAACCTTCAATTGCTGCGAAAATTAGCCGCCGATGATACAGAAAAACAGAAATGTGTTCTCGCAGTGATATGACAAGGAGAGCTCACAATGGGAGAAAACCGGCAAAGTCGATAAAAGAGTTCAGGATATTTGAAATTGGAACTTTCAAAAGAAAAGATAAACAAACATAAAGACTTTGCAACAAGTCGTAGAATGGAAAACAACCACAACTAGGGAATGACAATACGAAGAGATCAGCGCAGTATTTCTAAAGAGTTCGAATAAACACCAAATGGGTCCATAATGGTTGAACATTGAGATAACAAAGAGTACTAAAATTGGCTCACATTTGATTGGACCAGAAGCGTGCTCGCCAACCGTATCGAACTTGCCGGCAACGCCCGAATACCGGTCGTCGGTCTCATCACGTAGACGCTGATGGCCTCGACCTTTGGTCTGACGGACGGTCGACACCCGGTCGGTCATGTTCTCGTCGTCGCTCATTATCGCTTCTGAATGGAATGGAGAGCACACGACACAAGAACGACGCAATTTCTAAACTCCGTCTGTCGCGCATCTTTTTTCACACAGGCAAAATCCCAAATTGAAATTTAATGAAAACTCCCATCATTTGCGCATGCCTTTTTCCTGCATCCGAAACAGTTGCTGTTTTGGCACAATTTGCTTGATTGAAACAACATGGTGAATTCCCTTTTTAATCTATCTGTATACTAGTTGGCCACCAGCGTGCACAATCCCATCCAAGAATTCATCAAGGCGCTATAATTGAGAGACTCGTTTTGCTATCGGCAGACATTGCATCGACACTGACTGGAACAATTACCAGAAAACAGACACAGACACCATTCTATTTGCAGTTTTGCTGATAATGTATTCGAATCATGACAGATCAACAACCTGCACATCTGAATCGGTCCGCATCGGATTCCATCAACTTCGAATTGTCGCCCCATCCATGTATCTGCATTGTGCCCAGTCCGGAACTCCACAAACTGCCACCACCTGATCCTGAAATTGTACAATATCAGACGTGTCGACTTCAATAAAAATGACTAAAAAATCGCACGAAAAATAAGTGATATCTGCAAACAAAGACGCTTACTTACGGCTCAAATGAGAAAGGAAATGAAATCTCATTAACAAGAACTTTTTAAACATTGTAAAGCGCCATACCTATAAGCTGTTGTTGAAGACGATCCAACGAGTTCTGCATGCCCTGAATCTTGGCGACGAATCCCTCGATATAATTGCCCATACTCTCGAGACCCGTCTTAAGTGTTGACAGCTCACACAGCATGCTATCCTTCTCGATCATCAATTGCTCGGGTTCGCCAGCTCGTCGTTGCTCAAGATCCTGGTCACGATCGCCAGGAAACGGCTCTTCTTCCGACAAATCATATTCATGTTCGTCTCGGTACGAATCCTTGACGATCCGCATAACATCGGTCGACGCCGGCCAAGCCTCTTTCCCGGCAGGATATGAAGGCTTTATCGTGCCCCATGGCATCCCACCTTTAGATTCTGGACCCCAGGGGATCTCGGCAGGCTTTTCTGAGCCCCATTCCTCCAGGTTTGGTGCTTCCGGCTCCCAACCAGCAACCAGATGACTTGTAGGTTCCATCTGTCCCCATGATTCACTCGAGCTGGGTTCGCCTTGCTGATCGAACTCTGGCCATTGCGGAGGATGTTCGGGCTTCCGCCTCTCAACCGATTCGATTCGGCCCTGTTCCTCTTCCATAGAAGGCCACTCGAAAGCTGGAACAGGTTGTTCTTCTCCTTCGAGATTCGGCCAACCAGCAGTCCTTTCTTTAATAGACGCCTCCGGCGGCGTTGTCCAACCTGGTGCTGTTGAGCTCTGCTCTGAGGGAAGGCTTCCTTCTGCTGCTTTAAGAATGTTCTCAGTCGCGTCTGCTTTCGGCCATCTGGACGCTTGCTCTGATTCTGTAAGTTTCTGCTGAGACGCATCATCCAGCACCGATACTTGGGGTCGTTCTGGCCCGCTCAGCGTCTCTTTGGGTTCAACTTCCGGCAGCCCGGAAGGACGTTTGGATTCCATTTCCATTTCCGGCAATCCAGGAGGACGTTTGGATTTCAGATCCATTTCTGGTAATCCAGGAGGACGTTCGGATTTCATTTCCATCGTTGGTGGTGCAGATTCTACAGCTTTGGAGCTATCCGTCTCGTCTGAAGGCTTCGGCTGATCAATCTTCATTGGTTGTTGGCCCTCCTTTCGTAATGCCGGCTTGCCCGTAACAGTTTTAGAGCGCCGTCGTTCGCCTCCAGATTGAACGGATGGCCATTTCGGCAGTGAACGCTCAGCAATCGGCATCGGCGTTGTCAATGGCTTCTTCGGTAGCGCTGGCCATTCTTCGATTGCAGACGAATTTAAAAATCTTGGCGAATCGCTTCCATTTTGGGATGCGAGTTGTTGCTGCCAGCCGCTAATAGGGGGATGCCCCAGTTGTCCCAGACTATGCAAATCGGATGCCATCGTGGATTAACTCGGTTCAGATCGATTAAGGAATGAATTCATGGATGGCACTCCGAATGCATCTGGTCCAATCAGTCTCGGAGCCGTTCAGCTATGCTCGCTTCTATGAAGAGATATTGGCTTGATGTGGGATCGACAATCCTGGCTATCTGACTTCTGATCGGCGTTGGCCCAATTCGTTAATGTCGATGTATTCGTTGCCATTCCTTTGGTAGTAGCCGGTCGCGAGCAGTTTTGATCCAGAATTAGTAACCGACCAAACCTGTCTGAATTGAGCAGAAGACAGAATCACGCATAAGGCAACGAAAGCAAGTTTTGATCAGAACATGGAAGGATTTGGTGAAAAATTCCATTCCACAATCGTGAGATATTGAAAGAACGACAAGTTTGCCGGTTTCCACTTCTCATTACAGCACAGTATATAATCATTTTGTTCAATAACAGCGGATATCGGTTTCCTTTCAAAACAGGAAATTTGCATCTTTCCATAGAAGGTGAATAAAAACGAGGTTTCCAGGCTTGCGTAATTGTTTCACTTTTGCCCACTGTGAATTCTGGATTTAACGCAGATTTGTTCATAAAATGTGAATTTTTAAATCTGCGCCTCCTGCCGTTGCAATCGCGTTCGCGTCTTCGTGATAGCATCCGATCACCACCATGCTGGTGAGTGTTATTGGCAATCGTGGCGTTGAAGACCTGATTGTTAACTGTCGTAGGATGTGACGGAGACGGTCCCAGCATTGGATCAGGAGTTCTTCTCCGATCTGGCCTATGATTATTATGGGAATCGGATCGCTACTTGTAATTCTGATCACACAATCACAATCTGGTCCAAATCTGGCGATAAACGTTCCTGGAAGCCAACCTCCACTATCCAGGTTGGAATTTCTTTAATCTCCCTTTTCTGTTGTTATTTTATCTTTCATTCTCGATTCGCCATTTGCTTCTAGATAAGAGCGCTTTAAAACCTTAACCTTCATGCATTTGTTTGGTAATTTCAATGCTTACGAAATTGTTCTGAAGCTGTACGCGCTTTGGTTTGGATCCGTTTTTGAAACATTCTGTGTTTAGCTTTCATCCCAGTCTTATGAATTTTGATTGTTGTCTGAAGTCATTGATGTAGGGACGTACTGGGGTCTTTCATCGTGTTGCTTGGGCTCAGCCTGAATTTGGCCAGATTCTGGCTGCTTGCAGTTCCGATTGCAATGTTGTCATTTATGAGGAAACAGGTACAGAAACAATTCAGCCCTGTTTCAGGTTTTCTCTTTCAAACAAATTGAAGCATCTTTCAGCACCTTATGCGGTGTGTAGCTCTTCTCTCATCAGTTGCGAGTAGCTGAAGCTTTCTCGTCACTCGTTTTCTGCTCTTTCAATACGGCTGTCTTCTTTTTACAGTCGTATTCTTTCTGCTCATTTTCGGACTCGTACCGATTTTGTTTGTGTTTAGGTGATTCTGAATCTGGCGAAGGCACATGGGCTGAGCGGGCTCGTCTAGTTGATAGTCATGGCGAAGTGCATGCGTTGCAGTTTGCACCAAGGTCGCTTTCCCATTTCTCTTGTCGCTCTTGTAATGTTTTTATGGTCAGGCATCTTGGCATGCAATTAGCCACTCTTGGTGAGGATGGCATTGTGAGGATTTACGAAGCAGTAAGTTTTAGCCAGACTAACGCTATTCTACTTTTGCTTCGCAAATCGCTTATTCACTCCAGTTTAATGTTTGAACTTCTTTGATACATGTTGTTATCACTGTCTTTTGCCCGAAGTTCGTTATATTTTAATCAGGTTTCTAATCTGCTCTGAGCAATCAAAAACGTTTCATCCATAGCATACCCTGCTATTGTGGGTTCTTACGTTTTCAGATTCAAGAGAACTTGCTTTATCTACATTCATTGCTGCTAATTTGTTTTCCCCCTATCTCGCCTATGTTTAATTTTAATGAACATTGCGAAAGCTTCAACCAAATCTTTCTTAGATTTTGAAATGTTTTATAGGTCGATATGATGCAATTAAGCGCCTGGCCATTACGAGACGAATTCTCCATGATTCTGAAGCCCGCGAGCACCACCTCCCCTACGCATTCGTCAATTTCATGTTTAGCTTGGAACACATCACCATTCGACCCACCCCAGCTCATCGTCGGCCGCTTGGACGCCATTCAGATCTGGCAATATTCGACTTCTCATCGAAAATGGCAACACATCAGTGACCTTCTTCCCAATCGTGGCTACGTTTGTGATGTCGCCTGGGCTCCGAATCTGGCCCGGTCGTATGACCTGATTGCTACCTCCTTCATGGGCCATGATACAGTTCTCTCGCAGATCAAAGCGCCTGGCAATGTTGTGCAGACTTGGACGCTGCCGGTTCGCGGGTGTCGTCTCTCTTGGAACCCTGCTGGAACTTTGCTGGCTTCGTCGTCGCCTGATGGCAATGTACAAGTTTGGGGCCGCGATTTGGAAGGCGATTGGAAATGCATCGAGTCGCTGCTGCCGTCGTAATTGTCCCAAAATGTTATCTCTTTTTGATAAACTTGATAGAAGTTGGTATCGTTCCCGGTTTAAGAATTGTCGTTGCTAACAATGCTCGTCTTTAAGTTTTCGTTGAAAAGCAGAGTTTTTTCACTCTGGTGGGAATACTTCTAATCTTTGTTGCATCCAGCACAATCTGGTAATTGTGGTCTACTTTTTTTGTCTACAATAACAATCAAATAAAGATAACTACGACGAAAGCCCCTGAATCTGATTGAATAAATTCACCCTGAATCTGATTGAATAAATTCATTTTTGATTTCAGTTTACTTAGTACATAAAGGATATGTCGTTATAGATGGTCCAAACGAGTAGGTAAACGTCAGCAAAATAAGTGGCCAGCGTGCAGACAATCGTAAAGAGACCCTTCGCATAGGTCATCATCAGCCGATTTTTGGTCATGAGATTCGCCCAAGAGATCACCATCGGCTGCAGGTAGAGAATATCGGCGACCATCTTGACAGCGGCCAAAGCAATCTCAGCGCTGCCGGTGCCACCTCGGGCCTTCATGGTCTGCTGCATCATGTAGACGATGTAGACGTCATAGGGGATCGAGAAGTATTTCACGAACCAGTACAGGTCTGGGTTGCCGAATCGCAACAGGATCCAGTGAACCAATATGAGCAGGATGAGCTCGGTGATGAACTTGGCCCGCGTCTCGGCAACATTCTCGCCAATGGTGCCGTTTCCTCCAAACAAGCAAAGCATGACCAGCGGGAGGTCGAAAACCGCCCAGGCTAGGAACAGAAGGCGGGTTCGATTCTGTTCGTTCCTGGTGGGCTTGACGCGCTCACCGGCGCCCGATTGCGGTTTGGAAAATGCGAAGGCTGCCTCCCAAACGATACAGTAGGCGAGCGTACGATAATTAGCTGGGCAAAAGATGGGCTTACCCGGGGTGAATAAACCTTGGATAGTTTGAATAGAGTAGCAGAGGCACCATAGACCGGTACCCCAAGCTTTAGTAATATACCATTGGTTATGAATCTCAGAGGTGCACATTATCTGATAGCATCATTTAGCATCTTGGGATAAACGAAATATAACAGAAAAGAGCCATGAGGAAACATAATTCAAACAGAAAAAGAGCCATGAGGTAACATCAACACAGGTTAAAATCACGTCGCGATACGAAATGCAGAAATGTTAACAGTATCGGAAACACTCGCTAACATCTGGAAAGATTTCAAAGCAGAAAACAGATCAGCTGGGCTTACGTTAGATGAAATAAGATTTGGAAGGTGGCGAATAAATTATCCCGACGATAAATATTAAGCAACGATTTGCTGAATGAGGCCAGGTCTGGATTACCGATCCGTTCACTGAGGTCTCGGCATGATGGATGTCAAAGACATCAATGCGGTCCGATGATGGCCCGACCGAGTCAACGCAGTGACGTCATGCTCAAAGTGTCCACGGTTTGCTTAGACGACCTGGCGTCGCTAACGATTTGGATAGCATAGTGAAGCCCCCATAGACGAGGTATATTCCTCGAGACCATCGATATACTGTGGATGGCATACGAGTAAATCATACGCAATCCACCTACCGGCTACCGGTAACAAAAACGAAACGAAAAAGCCTAAAAAAAAATAAAATAAAATTATAAAATGGGCGCCGACTCAAGAGTGAAGGGTTCATCGTTGCATATCCCGCTGTAGCGAAAAATCGGTCCGTGTGAACCGTAAAGTGTAAACAGACGTAACGTTTTCAATCATGCCCACATTCCGACTGCGAGCGACGACGGTGTCCGTACTGGCTCTCTGCATCGCATGCTCGCTAGCTGCGGAATCCAGAACCAGCGCCAACGCTTCCTGGAATCCGAAGGTGTCGCGATTTACGATTCAACCCATGCGCGGGCCGCCGTACTCGCCCCGTACTGTTCATGTCGTTCCATGAGCTGTTTGATACCAAACCACGAACTGTTATGTTTGACATGTTACCGAATTGATGATTTGGGGCTTCAGGGCAAGATCGCAGTCTATGGGCGTATCGGATGTTGGCAGAGCAGTCGTCTATTATGCTCCGTCTAAATGGCGAACCTGTCCCATTCAATGAGCATCCGGAACCATTTTCTGTAAGTTCACGAATCCTTTCCCTTTTGTCGCTGTTCGGCACTCTCGTTTGTACCGTTTTGTGCTCGTTAGTGGCTCAATTTTATCTTTCTGCAAACACAGGCTAAACACCTTTTAAAGCATATGAAGCTAACCTGATAGCCTCGATACAGTGAATGTTATTAAAATGGTTTGAGAACAGTATAGGAATATGAAGGAGTTGTGTATCTTCTTGATGCCATTCTTGCAGCTGTTTGTAACGGGAGTCGCATTCCTGATTCTTCTGTGGGTCCTGGTTGTTTTTAGCTCTCCTGATGAACATATAATGTCTCCAGCCACAGCCATTCACCGCGCCGCTCTGGATGCGATACATTATCATTCTGATCAATAGATTCACCAACGTCGAGACTAAATTTAAAATTCGAGGTAATTAATAGACAGCGCATACGGCGTCGTTCGGGTCTTGGAACTGAGCTTAAAAGCGATGTAAAGTGTACACTTTTTGGAACCTTTCCAATTTTTTGATTAAGCAATATCATTCCCACGAAAATCGAAGATTTTGCTACAATTATAAAACATGGCTTTGAAGGCCAGCGAACTCATTTTGTGTTTGGCACGGTGTCGTTGTGACCTCATTTCATCGAACAAAAAGAAATGTGTTCGACATGGCTTTGAAGGCCAGCGAACTCATTTTGTGTTTGGCACGGTGTCGTTGTGACCTCATTTCATCGAACAAAAAGAAATGTGTTCGACGGGATTCGAACCCGCGCCCCGCGAACGAGACTAGCGCCTTAAGCTAGCGCCTTAGACCAACTCGGCCACAAACACTCAACCTGTAATCCGGCGATTAACAGTGCAACAGTGCATCAATTGCTATAGGATGAGAGCTCACAATATGCATCTGACCGAAAGAAACACGACGAAGAAGTGCGACTTGCAATACACAATGATAAGGTAAACACGCAAGGTTGATTTTTTCAAAGATGTGTTGCAGATTTCTCTTCACCGAGTGGCTTCACTTTTCAGTTTTGAACAGGTAGAATTGTATTTTTACTAGAAAGGAGGATTCGCCTGCTCGCTAGCTGAGTTTGGCTCAGAAAATGGAATATTGCTGGGTCTAAATTGTGGATGGCTTGAGTCATTTACTATTGTTGCCCGAGTTGAATTGAAACACCCACATTATTTGATTCATTTCTTTCAAACACGGATAAAGAGTGGTTATTTCGCAATGCAAACTTTGAGCAATTGCATCCGATAGCCCCTCAGGCAAAATTCATCGAGTTTCCAACACTAAACAGAATGATCAAGTATAAAACCACACGAAGACCATAAAGCGACGAAGGTGACATATTATAAACAGCGATAGAAGAGCCGAACAAAGCAAATCAGTTCGGTGTAGTCCTGCAGCGTAGCAGACAGCAGGACCAGATCTTGTCAGATCAGCGGCCCGCACAGTATGTCATCGCATTGTCTCTCTGGCCATGATCGACAATGGCGCCTTGAAATGGTGGAAGCCGCGCGATCGTAGTCTCGAGATGCCCACCATAGATAAGACTGAAGATTTGCATTTGGAGAGATGAGAGCAGCCCGCGCCTCCAATGTCAGTGAGAACTCTGACTCTCTGAGCATAGAAGAGCCCGCGCCGCCGCCAATGTCAGTGAGAGCTCTGAGCATAGAAGAGCCAGAGATGAGAGCCCCACGCCTGCAATGTCAAGAAGAACTCTGAGCATAGAAGAGCCCGCGCCGCCATTCTGAATTCTGATGGGAGTCATTGGGCGGCGCAACATGGATCATCTTATAGGTTTGGCGATTTCTGAAAAGATTCAGCAACGGATGAAATGATGAACAGCTCCGAAATCGGTCGTTGGAGCACAGGTAGCTATCACGGGCAATGCTTGAATACTACAGGCCTTGCGCTTAGGATACAGCGCCGCCTGCCAAGATCTACGAATCAGACAAATCCAAATCCAATCTAAAAGACACTGCTGATGAAATGAACAGATGACGGCTTTGACAACAAAGGCAATTGAAACCTGGACAGAGCCTCAGTTTAGAATTGCCTTTTTGCTGTTTGTATTCGATTCTAATGAAACTGGCTTGGTTGCACGTCGATCCGGCGGCCACGATTTCATGCTGAGATCTAGGCTGGCCACGATTTCACCTGAAACCGACCTCGCTTCTCAATCCAGTACTCGCCGACCACCACGGCCAGATTCTTTACTTTTGGAAGTTCTCTCCCCAATGTCGAATATTTTTCCTGGATCAGGTCCATGATTTTGTCATGCAAATCGTTTTGGTACGAACACGAGATTTTGCTTATCGCAGAGACGCCTGGCTTTTCCAACGGATTCTCTTCACAACATTCGTCATGAGAATCTTTTGTTGCAGCAGGATCATCAAACTGAGGCTTTTGAGATTGGATCTCTTTCTCGAGTTGCATGCTGGATATCTTCTCAAGTCTCAATGAAACGGTTCTGTAATCGGCTTCCATTTTGAGCGACGCGATCTTCTGTTCGCCGTTGCTGATATGAAGATTCGAAGCCTCGATTTCTTTCCGGATTCGTTCGGCGGCTTCGACTTCGTATTTCTTGCAATCTTGCGCGATCTCCTTGATGCATTTCTTGGATTGTTTGATGGCGATCCTGAGCCGATCTCGATGAAGGATCGCTACCCGCCAAACCTCATTCAACCAATAAACATTGTCGCGAAGCCGCAGTTGGTCTTTTATCATCTTTTCGATCTGGCTCTTATCCGGTCGAGGTTCATCGGCAGAATGCTTGGATTCGTTTCGAGAGCGTTTAAGGCTCTCCAGAACAGTTTGTAGTTCGGCCTCTGCAGCTTCAACCTGGCTCTCCAAGGTCGCGATTTCGTTCTCCAAACGCTCAGCGCCTGTGATATACGGAGCTACGACACCATCCAGCTTCAGCTCTATCGATTCCATCGAAAACAAATTCGATATCGAAGGATCAAGACAATTCTGGGGTCTGTCTGTGACGACGTCAAATTTGAGATATTTGCCATGACGATGATGGTTAATGTGTGAAGGCACTGCCCTGGGTGCTTGTGAATCATCATAAGAATGATGCACGATTTTCTTACTACTTGCCGAACTGATAAGCTGCTTAATTTATGGACTCGGCATCGCAGGTCTTTCTATCTTATTCTGCATCATGAATTGGATTTCATTATGAAGAAAATTCATGCCAAATGACAAGCGGAAAGACCAAGGATCAGGGCGTCGGTGTGTAATCAAGACAGGGAATGTCGAGGAAACATATCATGAAATCAGATCTGTTTCATCCACACGCTATCCTGGCAAAGCAATCGTGGGTGCCAAAAGTTTTGTGAACCCGCCATGCAGATACATTGATCTTCCTGTACATGAAAGGAACGAGGACAGGATTCATGCCATGAGAGGAACAGAACCTGCGGAAAAAAGAATGGAGCGTGCGGTAGTCGAAACCGCGACCTCATCGTTGCGAACGATGCGTGATAACCAACTACACCAACGCCCCTGGGCTGCTGCATGTCAGCTATAGCTCAGAATGAAGACGATAATCGTAATTAGGAAGTGTTATTTATTT